>OY759271.1:50051212-50131212 GCA_963662155.1 Lamellibrachia columna
TAATGCCACGAGTAAACACAACTGATATATTTATTTGTAAAATAACATTAGGGCCCTAATAAGAACTGACAACATTATAATATATACGCTATTCAATGGCGGCCTCCTGCGGATAATTGTGAAAACACAATATATGATGCCTGAACATAGGCCTACTGGCTACAAATAATATTCCCGTATCTGGTCAAATATATGGGGCAGAAGCTTTAAAACGGCCGAAGTCTAAAGGGTTTAAAAAACAGCTAACATCATTATTTATTAATTTATTAGATATATAACTTCTTTTGGATTTGTTATTTAACATTTTACCTCAATTATTGCTCGACATTTCACGAGTTTTATATACAGAGAGAAATAACAAATGAAAGATTTTGCTAACTTACTGAAACAGCTTTAGTTCCTATTGGTAAAATATTTTCTTTGTGTACACAAAAAATGAACATTTTGACCAACTTTACTGAAATAACATTACTCCTTGTAGATGTCTGTCTGTCTGTCTGTCTGCCTGCGTGCGTGCGTGCGTGCGTGCTTGTGTGTGTGTGTGTGTGTGTGTGTGTGTGTGTGTGTGTGTGTGTGTGTGTGTGTGTGTGTGTGTGTGTGTGTGTGTGTGTGTGTGTGTGTGTGTGTGTGTGTGTGTGTGTGTGTGTGTGTGTGTGTGTGTGTGTGTGTGTGTGTGTGTGTGTGTGTGTGTGTCCCTCTCTCTCTCTCTTTCTCCATCTCTCTCTCTCTCTCTCTCCCTCTCTCTCTCTCCCTCTCTCTCTCCCCCTCTCTCTCTCTCTCTCTCTCTCTCTCTCTCTCTCTCTCTCCCTCTCTGTCTCTCCCCCCTCTCTCTCTCACTCTCTCTCTCTCGTCTGCATTTGAAATGCATTTGATGTACTGCATCATCTGCGCATGCATTAATTAATATATTTATGCTGTTAGATAATGCTACTGTTATAATCTTCCACTGTACAGCATGTCGCTAAATCGTGAATTCAGATTTGATACAACATTAAGTGAATTAGATATATGTTTTTTTATCATTGAATTGAATTGGAAATTATTTTTAATAAAACAACATGTGAATTGGAATTGGATTGGAACTGATAAAAATGAATTGACCCCATGTCTTGTTGTGTCGTGACACTAGGACACATATTAACATGGTGTTCGTTCGGGGGGTTCGAACGAACCCCCCTTGTTCGAATCCCCTTTTGAGAAAATTGTGTTTAACTGTAACATTTTCAGAAATCGCCCCAGAAATCGCCGGCTGATTGTGTACGCTCGAACCCCCTTTTCAAAAAACCTGTGGAATCAAAAAAGACACCAAGTAGCATGATATGGTAGTTATCAAAATGTCTATGAAAGCTTGCGCGCGCGCACCCACGCACGCACACAATAGCCCCCCTCTTATAACACCACCCCTTCTGCACCTTGTGTGTTATAAGAAGGGTGGCCTCTCGTGAGGGGGAAATGATTTAGGGTAAGCTTAATTTGCTGCATGGTAAAGTGGCCTCTCGTGCTGTGGGCCTTATAAGAAGGAGACCACTGTATAATATATAAACTACAGTACATTGTGCATACCAACATGTAGCATGAATATTTTGCAAAGTTTAAATAATATGTAAAGTATTTAACAAATTAATGTTTTTGAAAATTATTGCAACCATACGATGCGCACACGAAACATTTGCAAAGTGAACGTGTTTGTGTTCACACAGCGGTCGGCCTGTGCCCTCAGCACGTCGAGGCGGAATATATGAAGACGAAGAAGACGACATACAGTGAGACTTCTCAACCCAGAAACACTAGGTTAAACATACAAAGTCAACTGTATTCGGTATGCATCGTATGGTTCATTATGATGCCTGCATAGAAACACCAATTTGTAATTTGTCTAAGTCTAAGATCCACACAGAAATCACCTATGATCACGTACACATAAAAAAAATTGCCAGACAGATTCTACTATTAACCTGTTCAACTTTAACACTATTTAAAACAGTCAAACATTTCAAATCGTTAACGTATAATTCCAATTGCTAACACAAATACTTTCCCTATAGTATAAAACAAATACTTGACAGTAATTTCGTTCATCCCTGTATAAATTAGGACCTTGCTACAGACAGGGGTGGACATCTGAATGAATAGTCTTCGCGCAGTATTTATAGCGTGGCTGAATGCTTCCCATAGAAGTCGAGGTGGCGTTGGAATGAACAGGTCTGCCAGGCGGTGAAGTGTAATGCTCTTTGAGCAGTCCTAACATTCGTATCCGCCATAGAAAGATAGAAATATAGTACCCGTCCAAACAGACGTACGTTATCCACATATTCGGAACTACGACATTTATTTTTATTGCAAAATGTTGCTTTTATGTTTAAGACCTGACAATTACTTTCGCGACGTTCGACATTTTCAGCCATATTTACACTTTTCGGTGCTGCTTACTTTTTTCACCTTTTAAACACCCACATTTCAACAGTTCCCGGCAGGCTTGCGAGCCCTGCGAGGCTTGCGAGGCTTGCGAGGCCTGCGAGGCTTGCGAGGCTTGCGAGGCTTGCGAGGCCTGCGAGGCTTGCGAGGCCTGCGAGGCCTGCGAGGCTTGCGAGGGTTGCGAGGCCTGCGAGGTCTGCGAGGCCTGCGAGGCTTGCGAGGCCTGCGAGGCCTGCGAGGCTTGCGAGGCCTGCGAGGCCTGCGAGGCTTGCGAGGCCTGCGCAAGGTGGTCAACAACGATAGCCAAGCTGCGTCCAGTAGCTTCCGGATAGATATTACATGTGTCACACGCACTTTTCCTGTTGCTTCTGCTTTAAAACAGCTGACATTATTGCATCCGGCGAATGCGTGGCAAAACGGAAGGTCTTGGCACATTACTGGTCCCAGCCAGCATGGTATCTCGTGATCATGTATGTAGCGGAATTTATTTCCAATTCCAAACGCTACCACAGTACCCCCAGTGATCCCGCAACAGGGCGAAGACGAAGCCCGCGAGAGCAACAACGAGACTCTCTACTGTACGGCACATGATGTCCACGTCTTCGTGTGTGCAGCGTGCAGCCGACACTTGGATGTGGGATACGGGATTTGTTTATCCTGATCTGGACACCTAGAGGTTTGGTGCAATTTGTCAGCGACTCTTTAACAATTGCATTGTACTGACTGTGGCTGGGCTGTTCAACTTTCAGCACATTGTCCACAACACTCTTGTGACAAAAATGGGCACAATTATAGAAAAATGACAATTTATCTACTGCTCAGATTACTTCTCGCTATGCGAGAAGTTTCGATTCGACGGTGTATTGTGTGACAAAAAACCATTTAGTACAAACACACATAGTTGCACAGTTAATAATGTGAATAAATGTCAATATGTTTGGTAAGATATAGTTGGATCTTGGATTTGCCCAAAAGAGGCACAATTAATAAAGTTTGTTGGTAGATGTTGGTAGGAAAGCAACGTGGACCATTTGTTTTTTGCTGAATCGACCAACTCGGTGGGTTTTTTTTTTTGTGTGGAGTGCATGTTAGATATGAAATGCACAACAAATTCAAAATCAGTAACAGGCTTGATCGAAATCGAGGAGTGTAATACGGCTTGGGAAAGGAATATCGAAACATGTCATTTCATAAGTTTCACAAAATATGTACGTGGTTATTAATGCGCTGTAAAAGTGTAAGGAAAATGTTAGGGTACATATTCTGCCAACTAAACGATATAGGAGTAAGACCACAGTTGACATTCCTGTTTATTGTTTCGCACGAATGTACGTCGTATGAAATTGAAATAAAACAAATTAATTAAATTAAATTAAATTGAAATAAAACAATTCATATGATGTGACAAGTGCAGTTGAGCAGGCATATTCATATATTTAGAAGCTATTGGCTGTAAAGGGTGTAACAGGCGAGTGGATTTATGGGACTTTTTCTGCTATGGGCCACGTGGGCGCATGAATAAATGGCTATTTTTGTAAATATTGACGGGCATCACACATGGGGCATTTTAAAAGAGCTGGAGGAATGTGGTTTTGACAAAACTTGGTCAGCGTTTCAATGAGATGATGGCAGTTGCTGTGAATGTTTCTTCGGGAAATATTTTTGTTTTTATTGAAGGAGGAAGATATTTTCTTTTATGAAAGGTTCCTGCGGTCAACAGTCGTATCCCGCCAACGTTCTGAACTCAGAAAAGCAGCGAACAATAAAGAGATACGACGACCTAATTACTACTAATGTGATAAGAGGTGGCCCCAGTCTTAAAATATGGACATAAAAAATAGCTAGTGCAAACTTGTGGACAGAAAGACCATTGATAAACGAGAGCATGCACGAAACTCACAGACAACCACAGACAACCACAGACAACCACAAGACGTCCTTCTGGGGGCGTTTATAGTAGTGTGAACGCTTAGGACAGCGAGGTCAAGAATGAGGCGACCTTAAAGGACGAATTCACTAGGTCAACTGAAGTCTTTCATGATTCTTTCTCAAGCTCACAATATCGGAGTATTGTGAAACGCTTAGGACAGCTAGGTCAAGAATGAGGCGACCTTAAAGGACGAATTCACTAGGTCACTTGAAGTCTTTCATGATTCTTTATAAAGCTCACAATATCGGAGTATTGTGAAACGCTTAGGACAGCGAGGTCAAGAATGAGGCGACCTTAAAGGACGAATTCACTAGGTCACCTGAAGTCTTTCATGGTTCTTTCTCAAGCTCACAATATCGGAGTATTGTGAAACGCTTAGGACAGCTAGGTCAAGAATGAGGCGACCTTAAAGGACGAATTCACTAGGTCAACTGAAGTCTTTCATGGTTCTTTCTCAAGCTCACAATATCGGAGTATTGTGAAACGCTTAGGACAGCTAGGTCAAGAATGAGGCGACCTTAAAGGACGAATTCACTAGGTCACCTGAAGTCTTTCATGATTCTTTATCAAGCTCACAATATCGGAGTATTGTGAAACGCTTAGGACAGCTAGGTCAAGAATGAGGCGACCTTAAAGGACGAATTCGCTAGGTCACCTGAAGTCTTTCATGATTCTTTATCAAGCTCACAATATCGGAGTATTGTGAAACGCTTAGGACAGCTAGGTCAAGAATGAGGCGACCTTAAAGGACGAATTCACTAGGTCACCTGAAGTCTTTCATGATTCTTTATCAAGCTCACAATATCGGAGTATTGTGAAACGCTTAGGACAGCGAGGTCAAGAATGAGGCGACCTTAAAGGACGAATTCACTAGGTCACCTGAAGTCTTTCATGATTCTTTCTCAAGCTCACAATATCGGAGTATTGTGAAACGCTTAGGACAGCGAAGTCAAGAATGAGGCGACCTTAAAGACTTCAGTTGACCCAGTGAATTCGAAGTCTTTCATGATTCTTTCTCAAGCTCACAATATCGGAGTTGAATTGTCACAGTACTCATACATACGAGTAATAAATTAGTATAAAATCTACCAAAACAACAACAATACCGCTAGATAAATTAAAACATGAATGTCTGGCAATTAACGTGGTATTAATTAGACCCTGCTATAATTTTTTTAGTGCCGTTAGTGGCCGAATGCGTTTGCGTATGCGTGTAGTTTCTGGTTTCAACAGCTGTGCCGAGGTGCCTGTGGTGAATGTGGCGCCTGTGGTGAATGTGGTGCCCGTGGTGCCCGTGGTGCCCGTGGTGCCCGTGGTGCCCGTGGTGCCCGTGGTGCCCGTGGTGCCCGTGGTGCCCGTGGTGAATGTGGTGCATGCTACGTGTGATACCTTTTGATGTTTATATGGATGTGTGTCGAATATAACAATAAACAATACAAGTTAATAATTATGTACCTTAATCGTTGCTGACGTCCGGTAGGTCCACACCGCCACCAAACATATAAGTCCTAAAATTGCTACGTGGTGCCCGGATTGTATTAATGGAATTATGGTAAGATGTTGCTGCTGGCCCTTGCAACGGCACAAAACCGGAGATAACCGGAGTGCACTCGTGAATAATGAGTTCGTTCATGTATTCATCCCGTCCGTGGACGTTCCAGCACCGCGCTGCGCCTCGTTTACCACGTCCACGTGGTTTAGGCGCGTCACTGTTGACAAAAAGATAACCATTAGCGCGACCAGTCACGCGTGACGAAACACAACATGCGGAGCTGCTGCGGCGAGGAACGTCAGCCGCGCGTGTCCACGGGCATTTCGAGAATCGCCCAACAACAATAGCAGTAAACACAGCGAAACGGCGCGCGGAACACGCCGTGTGGCAGCGGGAGATATTCGGGAACAAGCTTCTCGTTTGCTTCGGCTGAACATTGCATCGGATTCAACTTTGGCTGACAACCGGTTGCCCATCGACGGAGTAAATGCGGCCTTGTCGTCGTACGACAACTCCAACGTTGGATTCAGCGCTTTTGTGTTTCGCACAAAATCGCGCTTAGCGAATGCGCAATAGATATGGCGTTCCGAACAGCATTTCTTCTGCTATGCGGTGAGTTTGTAGGATGGCTTTTATCGTTTCTCATTCGCTTTTATATGACACGCTTGGTTTTGTGTTTGTTTTGTCACTCTCACTGAATGTTATATAAATAAATTAATAGTTTGTTATATTTAATAGAATATGCAAGACATATTTGGTTGTAGATATTATGTTATTTTTGTGTCGAGCAAATCATGGGTTCTCTTTTATATAATTGTTGGTAAACTTCTTCGTCTATTTAATGACCGTACTAAATGGTCAAGTTCTGGAGTCACATTAACTGTGTTTCCTTGTCTGCTGGTGACAAATTGCCATTTCGTCAACCATATGTTTTGGTGAAGATATCTGGCATTTATGCAGTGCTCCAAAGTAAGACGGTCCGTAGGGTGTGTCAGGAAATCAATGACACTCTTTGTTGTTTTATATAGTTTGTTTTTGTGTTTGGTTGGCAGAGTGTTTTACTTTCGGAAACGATACGTATTTGCATGGTTTCGTACTGGGAAACACAACGTAATGCATCGTAAACTGATAAGTTGTCATAATCTGGCGAACTCCCCATTTTATTTTTATAGACATATACTATATTTTATCCTTTTGTTTAATCATATGGATTATTTTTCTTGATATAAATATAAGTTATTATTGTGCATGTGTGTTCCGTGTTCCACGATGACCGAGTCATCAAGGGTGATCATACGGGGAGTTAGGAACGTTTGATGTGTACTTTATTTAAAAAACGTGAACATGAACAACGTGTGACAAATGTCTATGCAATTGACAAATATCTCAGTAGAGTAGGTTACCCATAGATGTATAATATTTGGGATCTCGACAACCCAATAGCTTCTTTGTCCACTTGTCACAAATGGCCATCTTGTTAAATTTGGCTAAATATCATTATAAATAGTTATGTCTTACTAAGTCTTATTAAAACAGTTTGTTTCTTTTCGAAATTTTACTTTCTACTGCTGTAAGTAATATTCAGGCATCTACCACTATTATGCATCTGCCGCTGTCAACTGTAATATTTTCTAAAATTGTGAAGTCAAACCTCGTCTTCTACAGTCAGCTGTTTGGTAGCTGCGCTCAAGAAGACAAAACACCCAATAACATGTTCAATAACAATAATAACAAACTACGACGTTCGCATAGCAATCTAGGCTTAGCATAGCAATCTAGGCTTAGCATAGCAATCTAGGCTTAGCATAGCAATCTAGGCTTAGCAATCTAGGCTTAGCATAGCAATCTAGGCTTAGCATAGCAATCTAGGCTTAGCAATCTACGCTTAGCATAGCAATCTAGGCTTAGCATAGCAATCTAGGCTTAGCATAGCAATCTAGGCTTAGCATAGCAATCTAGGCTTAGCATAGCAATCTAGGCTTAGCATAGCAATCTAGGCTTAGCAATCTAGGCTTAGCATAGCAATCTAGGCTTAGCATAGCAATCTAGGCTTAGCAATCTACGCTTAGCATAGCAATCTAGGCTTAGCATAGCAATCTAGGCTTAGCATAGCAATCTAGGCTTAGCATAGCAATCTAGGCTTAGCAATCTAGGCTTAGCATAGCAATCTAGGCTTAGCATAGCAATCTAGGCTTAGCAATCTACGCTTAGCATAGCAATCTAGGCTTAGCATAGCAATCTAGGCTTAGCATAGCAATCTAGGCTTAGCATAGCAATCTAGGCTTAGCATAGCAATCTAGGCAATTAGGCATTTCTTTCAAGGGCCCAGTTTTTGTATGTGTGCGCAAGCATAACTGCATGTGACACGTCGAAGGCGTGATGAATCATCTGACGGCCAGCACCAGACAAGCGCAACCCGGACGTGATTGTCTACCAGTTGGGAAAGCAGCCGAGTCGCGCCGCGTACATAAAATTATCATTAAAAGAAAAAGCTGATACGCAGAAGTCACTTTCTTTGTTAGTGAACTGAAGATTGATTAATATAATGTATGATTCGGCAGCTTTCGGAAATGCTTCGTGGATTTATACAATGGCAGGCCGTGTGGCTCACGGGAAACGGTTCTACATGACGAGTGTAGGGTGTTGGCCGTCCTTGGGAGGTTTTTGACGGAACAGACACAGAACATACCCAACATGTTAGTTCCTCCAGAGGTCGGCAGTTCACCACTTCCCGGCATTGCATCTGGTTAAGAGTAATTCTTTGTGGAAAATGGCATCAAAAACAGCTTTTCTCATATGTCAATGTACATTTTTCGAATAGTTTAACGCGCAGGTTATTTGTTAATGTATTTGTTCAGCATTGCCGTTCATCGGGCTTGCTGCGCACACGACTGCCTTTATTCAAGTCATGGTCCGCGTCGCTGCTTCAGCATAATTTAGTACAGGCCTAATACGTTCGGTGAATAAGTGTAATCACGTTGGTCATTGTAGAAGTTAATAAGATATAGTATTTATGAATCCGTTGAAATATGCATTTCAACTGCCGTGGGAAAGGTGACGTTCAACAAAAGGGACACGTTTCCCACATTAATGTATCAATACATTAAGGGTAGACAGGCCACAACGTGGACACGCGAGCTAACACAATATGTCGGCAAAGACTTGACACATGGAACTACATGTTTACACATCAAGGTATTGATCTTACGGGAGTTAGACACATTTTATTTAGAAGAATGCCAGTGAATGCCAGTAAGACTTGGCCGGAGGCTGGTTGGGAGGAAGGAAACAACGGCGAAACAAAACAACTCGGCTACATAAATATACAACAAGTGGATCAGTTTGTTCTTTTACACATTATTTATCACAACCTGATTGCTCTAAAAAATATTTAATATCTAAATTAAGAAGCCAAGAAACCGGAATTTCCCTACATTCAATGAGCAGTTTGTTCTTCTGTTCGTTTGTTGAATGGAAACCATATGACTGGCTTCTTCCAGGTCCTACTCAACGATATCACACAACACGTCCCAGCGTTCCCTGCTCCTTTGGCTATTTGTCTTCGTCCTCACGCAGCAGGTGACACGACCATCACATCCGGTTTCCTGATATATTTCGTTTCACGTGTTTGTTAAAACTAACTTCTCTCTTAATTCAACTGTCACTCTTTTTGATCTCGACCCAGATTTTGCGGGCGCCTCTAGTTTTTCATGCAGTATTTTTCTCTTCTCTTATTTCCACTCTACAAAGGCATTTCCACCTCCCATTCCTGCCACTATCGAGTCGCTGCAATTTATTTCACGCCAGAGCGAGTGCTTGTACAAAGATGAAAATAATATCGGATCATCTATCCAGATGGATGAATTGTTAACGATATGCATTTACATCAAGAAAACGACGTTTCCATTTATAAACACGTGAAGAAACCAGATACGGAAACACGTGCTGCCAGGTCGTGAGTTCGAATAGTACTTAGTATACGCTTTCTGTTAGTATTGGCGTAGCCGCTGGTTCTGCGATGTTGTCCTATATACGACACTGCACTAAGTATTACAATATCATGCAACGTTTTAACAAGACGAGAGTCATGCGTGTTGCGTCCGCTTTAGAGGTCAATATCAGAAACAGATTCAAGTGAACCAAATACAGATATATTGTAGGTGGATTATAGGAGCACTTATTGACATAATCGTAATAATGATGAACGTAAGAGCTCACAGTCGCACACAGAATGTCTGTGATACCAGAGTTCATGGCAATACGGCATACAGGATCATGTCTAGTTTGCGTGGAGTGACAGACAGGCCAAACGTCATTCCTTTGACCAAGGAAGACATTACGTCGACAGCAAACAAACAGCAGACTGAGTTATCGGCGAGGCGAACTCTTACTCAACACCAGCCGTCGTTGTGCAACACGATCTGTTAGACAAAGCCATGCAATTATGCGTCGAAGGACGCCCGCTTTAAATGTGTAGGTTAAGCAATGCAGTTGCAGCGACCGGAACACATGCAACGAATATCTCGTTTTCGGCGTAATGTATTGTCAATCATCAACTTTATAGCTCTGAAAATAATATTAATGGTTACGTTCCCTTCTCTGAACATTTTTATTTGCTGTCTGTCGTTACGCATTGTATAATTGAAATGCCTCCATAAAGTCTTGTTTTGATGTAGTTGATTGGTAGGTCTTTACAAAACATTGCTTTTTTCAGCTTACCCCTGTCACAAGTGGTCCCGGTCTCCCCCACCCAATAGATTGTGTATGCCGTCGCCCTTATTGGCCAAGAAATGTGTCAGCCCTACTGCGCTCACCAAGTTGCTGACAAGAGCACAAACGCACTGCAGTTAATTTCTTTTGAAACGCCTTACACAGCTCGATGGGGGGTGGGGGTGGGGGTGGGGGAAGGGGGGGGGTGGGGGTGGGGGTGGGGGAAGGTCGTGCGTCATCAACATAGAACTGCGTGTTGACGCGTTGAATGGAGGGTGTAGCAACTACCGTCTTCAAGACGAATTATACTCAGTAGCAATGAAGCACACGCCCAAACGGTGCCATCTGTCTACACGATGTCATACTTGTAAACGGTGCCATCTGTCACCAAGATGTCATACTTGTAAACGGTGCCATCTGTCTACACGATGTCATACTTGTAAACGGTGCCATCTGTCTACACGATGTCATACTTGTAAACGGTGCCATCTGCCTACACGATGTCAAACTTGTAAACAGTGTCATCTGTCAACACGATGTCATACTTGTAAACGGTGCCATCTGTCACCAAGATGTCATACTTGTAAACGGTGCCATCTGTCTACACGATGTCATACTTGTAAACGGTGCCATCTGCCTACACGATGTCAAACTTGTAAACAGTGTCATCTGTCAACACGATGTCATACTTGTAAACGGTGCCATCTGTCACCAAGATGTCATACTTGTAAACGGTGCCATCTGTCTACACGATGTCATACTTGTAAACGGTGCCATCTGTCAACACGATGTCATACTTGTAAACGGTGCCATCTGTCACCAAGATGTCATATTGTAAACGGTGCCATCTGTCTACACGATGTCAAACTTGTAAACGGTGCCATCTGTCACCAAGATGTCATACTTGTAAACGGTGCCATTTGTCACCAAGATGTCATACTTGTAAACGGTGCCATTTGTCTCAACGATGTCATACTTGTAAACGGTGTCATCTGTCTGCAAGATGTCATATTGTAAACGGTGCCATCTGTCTACACGATGTCATACTTGTAAACGGTGCCATCTGTCTACATGTTGTCATACTTGTAAACGGTGTCATCTGTCTACACGATGTTATACTTGTAAACGGTGCCATCTGTCTACAAGATGTCATACTTGTAAACGGTGCCATCTGTCTACAAGATGTAAAACTTGTAAACGGTGCCATCTGTCTACACGATGTCATACTTGTAAACGGTGCCATCTGCCTACACGATGTCAAACTTGTAAACGGTGCCATCTGTCTACACGATGTCAAACTTGTAAACAGTGTCATCTGTCTACACGATGTCATACTTGTAAACGGTGCCATATGTCACCTAGATGTCATACTTGTAAACGGTGCCATTTGTCTCAACGATGTCATACTTGTAAACGGTGCCATCTGTCTGCAAGATGTCATACTTGTAAACGGTGCCATCTGTCTACACGATGTCATACTTGTAAACGGTGCCATCTGTCTACACGTTGTCATACTTGTAAACGGTGTCATCTGTCTACACGATGTTATACTTGTAAACGGTGCCATCTGTCTACAAGATGTCATACTTGTAAACGGTGCCATCTGTCACCAAGATGTCATACTTGTAAACGGTGCCATCTGTCTACACGATGTCATACTTGTAAACGGTGCCATCTGTCTACACGATGTCATACTTGTAAACGGTGCCATCTGTCTACAAGATGTCATACTTGTAAACGGTGCCATCTGTCACCAAGATGTCATACTTGTAAACGGTACCATCTGTCTACAAGATGTCATACTTGTAAACGGTGTCATCTGTCTACACGATGTCATACTTGTAAACGGTGCCATCTGTCTACACGATGTTATACTTGTAAACGGTGCCATCTGTCTACAAGATGTTATACTTGTAAACGGTGCCATCTGTCTACACGATGTCATACTTGTAAACGGTGCCATCTGTCTACACGATGTCATACTTGTAAACGGTGCCATCTGTCTACATGATGTCATACTTGTAAACGGTGCCATCTGTCTACAAGATGTCATACTTGTAAACGGTGCCATCTGTCTACAAGTTGTCATACTTGTAAACGGTGTTATCTGTCTACACGATGTCATACCTGTAAACGGTGCCATCTGTATACACGATGTCATACTTGTAAACGGTACCATCTGTCTACACGATGTTATACTTGTAAACGGTGCCATCTGTCTACAAGATGTTATACTTGTAAACGGTGCCATCTGTCTACACGATGTCATACTTGTAAACGGTGCCATCTGTCTACAAGATGTCATACTTGTAAACGGTGCCATCTGTCTACACGATGTCATACTTGTAAACGGTGCCATCTGTCTACAAGATGTCATACTTGTAAACGGTGCCATATGTCTCAACGATGTTATACTTGTAAACGGTGCCATATGTCTACAAGATGTCATACTTGTAAACGGTGCCATCTGTCTCAACGATGTTATACTTGTAAACGGTGCCATCTGTCTCAGCGATGTCATACTTGTAAACGGTGCCATCTGTCTCAACGATGTCATACTTGTAAACGGTGCCATCTGTCTACACAATGTCATACTTGTAAACGGTGCCATCTGTCTACACGATGTCACACTTGTAAACGGTGCCATCTGTCTCAGAGACAATGTCTAATCTTTGAAATAACGTAAAGATGATAGTACGCTGCCTTGCACATGCGCGACATTGTTACTCCGCAGTTGATCGTATTCCCGGATAGTCCGTGATGGAACAATGTTACATCCGCATACATTAACACACGAGACGTCTTGCAGGTGTGTCTCTCTTTGGTGCCGTGATAATAATAGCCTCGGTCTTGTTATCATTCAGCAGGAGACAAATACAGTATTGTAGGTTATGCTTCCTGAAGATAGCACCTAAGTGTAAATGGAGAAAAGAATTGGGCCCAGCACAGACCTTTGTGGGATGCTAGATTCGATGATCGTTCTCTGGGAGTTGTGGCCACCAATGCAAACTGTCTGAGTTCTGTTCGACATGTATGACTCCAGCCATTTCAGTGCAGTGCCTTGAATGCCTATGCTGCGCAGCTGGCTGATTACCATCGAGTGGTCAACGGTGTCAAACACCGCTCTCCTCGAGCAGCGTTGCCAGCACACCTTTCCTTCTGTCAACGGAATGGAGATGGTCATTCTGAATGCGCACCAACGCTGTCTCAGTACTGTGATGTTGCCTGTATGCACTTTGGAAAGTATCCAACACATTGTTGTTGTCTAGGTGCTGGCGAAGTTGGACTGCGACGTGGCGCTCCAGTAACTTTGACAGAAACGACAAGTTTGATATTGGCCGGTAGTTGTTCATCGAGTCTAGATCAAGGTTAGGTTTCTTCAGTAGAGGTGTAATCACAGCATGTTTGAAGTTTGCTGGCACGGACCCCGACTCGAGCGACATGTTGATGATTGTAGCTAATGTCGGCGCAAGAATATCAATGTTGGCTTTCACGAGTGAAGTGGGAAGTGGATCAAGCGCGCTTGATTTTGTTGGACACTTCCTTACTAAAGAGAGAACGATAGGCTAGGCTAGTTTTCATCGACGCTCAATCGAAAGCAGTTTGTGCGCGTATTTTCATTACTGTGTCAGTTATGCAATTGTTTGAACTGATGCAACGTGCTGTGAACACAACTATCCATGTTTCTAACAGTTTCAATATGATTCTAAGTCGACCACTCGACCACGATGCTTCGGTGGTCGAGTGGCCGACACAATGCCACTCTGTGTGTGCCGGCGTGCGCAGGTGTGTGGCCGCGCACGTACACGACGTATCTGCGTCACATTCACGACGTGTCTGCGTCACGTACACGACATATCTGCGTCACGTACACGATGTATCTGCGTCACCTTATCTGCTTCTCATTATCTTGTCTTTCTGTCTCGCTTCCACCTTAGTTAGATCTAACGTGAACGATAATTTACGCATCGTGTAGCAGGCGTTTACATATATGGCCATATAACATTGAGAACCGTAATTGCCACGTAGACGTTGTGACATCTACACTACACCTACAGTTACCCTACCCCTCCCGTAGGGGCTGACACACCAATACCGACGTAACGCGCTTCCGAGTGAGCCGTCCGTTAACAGCAATTCTAGTACAGCTGTGTGATCCTGCAAGCCGCACGTTTGTCAACATCAAATTCAGCTGCAGTCGCGTCCACACAAAGACGATGCTAAAGTCGCACGGAGAAAAAGAAGCTAACGTCACGGCAGAGCTGACGCGGAACGAGCGCACTGTGGACCTCCCGCGGACACCGGACGCTGACAGCATGCGCGCGGCGGTCTCTTCTTTCGAGTCAGCGACTTGTCATCTAGACAATATGTCTGTTTGGAGAATAGCCAAGATTGATGTCTCTGAGCCCGAGACGTGTGCCTGGCTAATGTCACGCATCGGGGATGGACAGGCTTAAGAGTTGATTTTAACAGAAGTTAACATTACCAAAGGTCATAGCTTGGAGTGCTAACCTTAATAAAGGAATACAGTTTAGAAAATGTCCTTCATTAAAACGTAGGTTTTAGTGATTTTTCGACGAACATGAAAATGGAATTTAGAAAACAAATGCCCAACCAGTAATGGTGATGTATATTATGCCCATATATTTGTGATAGGAAGATTATTTAGCACACACCGAATTTGAAGGATCGTTTTTTAAGTACACCCACAAATAAATACGCAACGCAGATAAATGAATTAATTCGCTAACTGTGCATACTTAACGGTTCTTTTAACATCTAGGTTATAATCATTCTTCAACCTTAACGGTTTTATCCAGGCTGTTTTTGAATTGGCATGTTTGAAGCTTATGCAACAGGCACGTGCTGTCGTTTCGGGTACTTTGGCAGGCAAACACCATTGTCGCGAACCAAAAACGTGGTTTGGAGCAACGTGCTTTCATAAATGTTTGAAACAGACGACATAAAATGACACTTCTCCAACGCACTCTGTTATTTCCTGTTTTCTTGATCTCTTTCCAGATGGTTTCATGCTTCTTCATTTCCTCTGCCACTGACCTCCTTCAACTGCTCTTGCCTGCTAGCCGTTTTCCTTGGAGGTTCCACTCTATGGCCAGTCCCGTGACGTTGGTGGTTGGTTTCCGGGGGTGTGTGCCCTATCCATGTCAACTTCCCCTTTTCAGTATATTTCTTGATGCTGCGTTGGTCTGTCCTCCTCGTGAGCGCTTTGTTTGTGATCTTGCTTTGCCATTTTATTTTGAGGATGTGTCTGAGACATTTGTTTATGAATGTTTGGAGTTGTCTTGTTGTTGTCTTGGTTACTCTCCATGTTTTCTGGTTGTTGTCTTGGTTACTCTCCATGTTTTCTGGTTGTTGTCTTGGTTACTCTCTATGTTTTCTGGTTGTTGTCTTGGTTACTATCCATGTTGTCTGGTTGTTGTCTTCGTGTCTCAGCGCCACAGAGCAACACACGTTTCAGTATTTTTACTAGAAATACCAAACAAAAATGTTGGTACAACCCAAGTAATCAAATCGCCATTCATCTTTATATCCTGAGGAAATGCGATCTACTAGAAAGATATAATACTAGGATTTAATGTGCACACCAATAAAAGCGCGTTTCGTCGCAAAAATGTCTTACACAATTGAACAAATCCGACATAGTTAGTCTGAAAATGAGTAAGTTAGCCGAGAACGTACCTTTGTGTGTTCTACTGATGCTCCTTACACGAGAGAAACACGCATAATGAAGATGGAATGTAAGTGTGTTCTACTGATGCTCCTTACACGAGAGAAACACGCATAATGAAGATGGAATGTAAGTGGTACGTAAAGCCGTCCTTTGTTAAAAAACTAATAAATGTATCACGTTACAGCATCATTTAGAAGGGACAATGCCAATACTTTAAAACAGTTTGTGGCTGTATTTGTTTGCTTGCATGTTTGTTCCCTCATAACTCCGTCATTCTTGTACGGGGCTGACGTCGTGTAGTCATGCTTGTACGGGGCTGACGTCGTGTAATCATGCTTGTATGGGGCTGACGTCGTGTAATCATGCTTGTACGGGGCTGACGTCGTGTAATCATGCTTGTACGGGGCTGACGTCGTGTAATCATGCTTGTACGGGGCTGACGTCGTGTAGTCATGCTTGTACGGGGCTGACGTCGTGTAGTCATGCTTATACGGGGCTGACATCGTGTAGTCATGCTTGTACGGGGCTGACGTCGTGTAGTCATGCTTGTGCGGGGTTGACGTCGTGTAGTCATGCTCGGGGCCCTGGAGATGGTTCGTACATTTACCAATTTTATAAATTCCACATAGAGTTAATCTTCGTACGAAGGGTAATTCGTAGTTACATACAACTGTTCGCAACAATATGAGTGTTTTCTACGATTTTTCCTAGTTACATAATCTACCTCAAACGTCCGCATAACTTCCTTGGTACGGTACGAACGCTTCGTGAAACCGGCCCCTGCATGGTGTGTGCATTGACATAATGCACATCTCAAAGGGGTAATAGATATCCGTAGACGCCGCTTGAAGTAGAAAAGAGCTGTGGCTGTCTTTTTGCCACGCGCACCGCCGGGTATCTTAGCTACTAGTAGGGGAGACCGGGGCAAGTTGCTACATCATACAGGGCAAGTTGTTACATCGTACGGGGCAAGTTGTTACATAATACGGGGCAAGTTGCTACATCATACGGGGAAAGTTGTTACATCATACGGGGCAAGTTGTTACATCATACGGGGCAAGTTATTACATCATACGGGGCAAGTTGCTACATCATACGGGGCAAGTTGTTACATCAAACGGGGCAAGTTGTTACATAATACGGGGCAAGTTGCTACATCATACGGGGAAAGTTGCTACATCATACGGGGCAAGTTGCTACATCATACGGGGCACGTTATTACATTAAAGAACGCGTGGATCGCAAAGCAAGCGTCACTCGTGCATGTTACTGTTATTATATTAACTGGATTATACACACGCGTACGCACTCACGCACATGCGCATGAACATCCATGTTTCAATGAATCGTGCAATATTTATTAATTGCTCAAGTATACGGTGCCATAAAAATTAAACAAGATTGAACAAAATTGTCACCCAAAGCAGAACATCCAGATGGCAAGTGGACAAGGAAGCCATTGGTTTATTGAGAGACCAACAATGTTTCATTTCTGCATAACCCGTCCTTCTGAGATTAATAAATTTGTTAATTTTGTTTGACACTGCTAGCATTTACAGGATTTGTTATAAACAAGTATGCTAGGCTTAACAAGTGAAATAAAACGTCCACACGTCGTTGTTAATGGTAAAATAAATGTTGTTCTTTCAGCCATTGTTAGCTCACAACTCGCTGGCTGAGCCATCGGTACGAGCCGCCCGAGCGTTGTTACAGTTGTAACAACTTGCCCCAATACAATTGTAACAACTTGTCCCAATACTATTGTAACAACTTGCCCCAAACACAATTGTTTGCAGTTGAACGCACGTGGACGATAACAAATACTGAATTTCAATTTAACTACTACTTGGCATAACCCCTTTTACTATATAGTAGACATGTTTCCATTCACGAAACATAAACATTGGTTGATGAGATGATATTATGTGGGACTACCCAAAAAAGTCTTAGGTGGTTAAAAAGTCATTTTTGTCCACATCTCGGTAATTTCGTCTTCTTAACTCCCGATGTTTGGACAGTGGTATCTCCATGTGTGTGCTATGTAACAATTTGCTCCGTTCATACAACCAACCCCGGTCTCCCCTACTAAATAATTTGCACACCATGAGTTGTGTTCGTGATTCGCTACGAGCGTGAGCCATTTGAATATATAGTTTCGAAATTTATCCCCCAAAAAATGACCAGACCAATGTACAGCTAATATAAATAGCATCGCTATATCTGTACAAAGTAATGAATGACGACCCAAACTTAGGCCAAATTGAGGCGTGTTTTGAACTTCGCATAACCTTTATAAAAAAATTAATTCTCCACCAAATGGTATCGGGATTTTCGATATGGTTAACACATTTTGTCAAGAAACATGATTCTGCAATGCTATTGTCAACGTTACGGTTGTTTTGTACTTGAAATTCCAGATAATACAGCAGACACACGGTTATACGCCTCCTAAGATTTATTAGACGTATATCAAAGCGTGTGTGTGTCGGTTGCTATATATAAACATGCAAACAAGGCGAGAACGTTTCGCTCGCTCTGTTGCCCCGTGTAGCGAGCGGACTAGCGACGTTGGCGCGATGTTCAGTCAGCGATGTTTGTTGCCGGATCGGGTGTTGCCGTTCTGCTTTATTATCCCCACTCTGAGTGCATGTCACGTCGTAAACGAGCTGTAAAAGATGATATGGTTACACGTGATCAACAACTGGCACTGTCAGTTGCGTATGTTTGATCATGCAACACGAACGTGATTTCTGACGAAATATAGACAATGTCTAGGACATGGATGAATAAGGGTAGTTACAATCCACGTAATCAATACAAAATATCACATTATATTTGTTTGTAATAAACAACTACGTTTATCTACAATGACATATAAACGTAATCTAAGGAGAAAGTCAAATTTAATTGTTACTTGTGACCTTTGTCATAATTGAAAGTTCCCATTGAAATTCACCCGCGACCTCCTAAAGGAAACCACAGTAGATTGTGAAGTTCTTCTTGACGACGACAATGTTGCTGTCTGCTTACAGTGGTGTTGGACGTATTCGCCGGGTGGAACGATCCTTGTGACGAGGGGAACCACAACATGATCAGCGATGGTCGGCGAAGCGTGTCGTTCGTGCCTGGGCCAAGTGACTCACTCATCTGTGACAACTACAACATCATTGACGGTGAGAATATGACGTCACTTCCGCTAGAGAGGTT
Source organism: Lamellibrachia columna (assembly GCA_963662155.1). Lineage (NCBI taxonomy): Eukaryota > Metazoa > Annelida > Polychaeta > Sabellida > Siboglinidae > Lamellibrachia > Lamellibrachia columna. The sequence continues at coordinate 50,070,659 of OY759271.1, forward strand.
ACCAGTAGCTGTCAACAGTTATACGTACAGAAGTAGTATGTAATACATCACTCACAAAACCGTCACATACGTGGAAGGTATAAAAAACCGTCCCATACATCATGTTTATAATACAAGCCATCAAATAGTAATTGCTGAGTCGTGACCATGGTGAAGTGCATTCCACAGCCGACATACACGAGTAGTCCATAGCCGACATACACGAGTAGAGTAATACGTATTTGTCGGGCATTTGTCAGGTAGTGATAGAGTGCCATGTTTAAAAGCAAAATATTAATGTTAGCTACCAGACAGCTACGTATAACAATATCATGTTATATAATGGCCGAGTTTGGTTCAATGACATACAAATCAAGTAATTAATTTATTATTGATAGATTTGGCATGCATGATGCAAACGCATTTATATGATTATTAAGCAATACTATGGTAAGTGCAACTGTCTCAGCTCCCCGCACGCACGCTCGCACGAACGTATGCACGCACGCACGCACACACATCTCTACACACACATCTCTCCACACAATCTTCTGCATATAATGTATAATTGTGTGTATTTGTCCATGTGTACATAAATATGTACTCACTTAATTACTCACGACTATGCGCCAATTACGAGACAGCCATGAAGTGTACAATCAGTGTATAATCAGTGTACATGCAGTGTACATGCAGTGTACATGCAGTGTACATGCAGTGTACATGCAGCGTACATGCAGTTTGGACTCTTCACTTGGACAATACATATGAAAGTGCTGATTACAAATAAATAGGGAGAAAACCTGCACAAACGTCCAATAAACAAGGTTTTTGCAGGTGAATGGTATCGGTTCAAACACGTGGTCGGTGGAAAAATTCCTGAGCGATGCGTCGAGCTGTTTCACTGCGGCACGCAGGCACCCATCTGGATGGCCGGCAGTCACCCGAGTGGTAAGTGGAGTTGTTTCACTGCGGCACGCAGGCACCCATCTGGATGGCCGGCAGTCACCCGAGTGGTAAGTGGAGGTGTTTCACTGCGGCATGCCGGCACCCATCTGGATGGCCGGCAGTCACCCGAGTGGTAAGTGGAGTTGTTTCACTGCGGCACGCAGGCACCCATCTGGATGGCCGGCAGTCACCCGAGTGGTAAGTGGAACTGTTTCACTGCGGCACGCAGGCACCCATCTGGATGGCCGGCAGTCACCCGAGTGGTAAGTGGAACTGTTTCACTGCGGCATGCAGGCACCCATCTGGATGGCCGGCAGTCACCCGAGTGGTAAGTGGAGGTGTTTCACTGCGGCATGCCGGCACCCATCTGGATGGCCGGCAGTCACCCGAGTGGTAAGTGGAACTGTTTCACTGCAGCACGCAGGCACCCATCTGGATGGCCGGCAGTCACCCGAGTGGTAAGTGGAACTGTTTCACTGCGGCACGCAGGCACCCATCTGGATGGCCGGCAGTCACCCGAGTGGTAAGTGGAACTGTTTCACTGCGGCATGCAGGCACCCATCTGGATGGCCGGCAGTCACCCGAGTGGTAAGTGGAGGTGTTTCACTGCGGCATGCCGGCACCCATCTGGATGGCCGGCAGTCACCCGAGTGGTAAGTGGAACTGTTTCACTGCAGCACGCAGGCACCCATCTGGATGGCCGGCAGTCACCCGAGTGGTAAGTGGAACTGTTTCACTGCGGCACGCAGGCACCCATCTGGATGGCCGGCAGTCACCCGAGTGGTAAGTGGAACTGTTTCACTGCGGCATGCAGGCACCCATCTGGATGGCCGGCAGTCACCCGAGTGGTAAGTGGAGGTGTTTCACTGCGGCATGCCGGCACCCATCTGGATGGCCGGCAGTCACCCGAGTGGTAAGTGGAGTTGTTTCACTGCGGCACGCAGGCACCCATCTGGATGGCCGGCAGTCACCCGAGTGGTAAGTGGAGCTGTTTCACTGCAGCACGCAGGCACCCATCTGGATGGCCGGCAGTCACCCGAGTGGTAAGTGGAGCTGTTTCACTGCGGCACGCAGGCACCCATCTGGATGGCCGGCAGTCACCCGAGTGGTAAGTGGAGTTGTTTCACTGCGGCACGCAGGCACCCATCTGGATGGCCGGCAGTCACCCGAGTGGTAAGTGGAGCTGTTTCACTGCAGCACGCAGGCACCCATCTGGATGGCCGGCAGTCACCCGAGTGGTAAGTGGAGCTGTTTCACTGCGGCACGCAGGCACCCATCTGGATGGCCGGCAGTCACCCGAGTGGTAAGTGGAGCTGTTTCACTGCGGCACGCCGGCACGCATCTGGATGGCCGGCAGTCACCCGAGTGGTAAGTGGAGCTGTTTCACTGCGGCACGCAGGCACCCATCTGGATGGCCGGCAGTCACCCGAGTGGTAAGTGGAGCTGTTTCACTGCAGCACGCATCTGGATGGCCGGCAGTCACCCGAGTGGTAAGTGGAGCTGTTTCACTGCGGCACGCAGGCACCCATCTGGATGGCCGGCAGTCACCCGAGTGGTAAGTCGATCTACTGACAGTCGTCTCAGTCACAAGCGCTGCGCTAGTTCATGAAAAGAAGGTTCGAGTGTGTTTCTTTCACCTCAGCAGGACATCGGCACCTCCAGTTGGCGCGACCTTTAGCTGGGCGTCTCGCTGTGCAGGCGGGCGTCACACTGCACATTGTCACTGTCTGTGTTTCGTGTACTGGCAAAGAATCGGTTCCGCTTAGTCTAGTCATGCCCACCGCTTATCCCAGCGAAACGTCTCTCATTGTGCACAGGTATGCCGGATTAAGGTATTCAAAACAGGTGATAAATGTGCCCTTGCTGAAGTGTCAACGAATATGAAGAATTTTAGAAGTAGGTCATGCGAGTCGTAAAAGGTTTAGCGCTAAATAGTGCTTTACGAATATAGGCGTTTCTTAACGTTCTGTTCCTATGTAGGTTTAAGCTGGGTCTTAATTCACACCACTCACAGGGCATTCACAAGAAGGTACAAATCACGACGGCTCAACTATTTCCCGTCGCTAAATAACGCATGATTGTGCATGGCATAGTACGTGACCAAGAAACAGTGTACGTTTTATTAATGTTTGCCTCATTATGTATAGTAACATATAGCTCTGTGATGTCGGCTGTGTTACTATTCACTTGGCAGCACATTTATAGCTATCTGGGTTATATATGTACATATGACAGATACAAGTAATTACCTGTTAAGTTCATCATCCCGGTCTGACAACATATTACTGAGCTACACAAAATATGACAGACAATAGATCTGACCGAAAATAGATGAGCTGCCAACGCATAAAACGCACGAACACGCGATACATGTACGTCCTTGTACGTCCTTATACGTCCTTATACGTCCTTATACGCACAATTAAATACCATTACGTTAACGAAATCATTGTTCGCATGACTACAATGAAAATAAATTTACAAGAAATTTTTTTTCTCAAACTTAATAAATGTGAATGTTAACGAACAGTGAATGCAATCGTATTTTAATCGGCGTTGAATGCGCCGGTGAATGCGGGTCAAACCCACAGTTTGTTGTTGAGAGAAACTGGGACAGCCTACGGCGACATGTCTAAATTTATCGGCGGCAAACTGCGCAGCAAAACGGGAGCTTTGCCAAGAGTGCGCTGAGCTGGAAAGGGCGCAGCGTTTGCGAGTTGACTTAAAGCTGTAAAACCACGTCCGCTACCTGTAACTATAAAAGGCACAGAAGGGGCGAAACCACAGTCGCCTTTGTAATTGATGGGCCTTATGGCGTTTCCTTGGCCCTTCGGACATTTTATCCAACGATTTTCCATAAACATCTCTTAATTGATCCCCGGTGGGAAATTCGTGAGAAAAAAAACAAAGTTGATCTCGTTCAATTTCGGCCCAGACTAATTTGGTGCGTTCTGCAGAAGTGTTGGTTCGTTCTGCAGAATTGCCACTATGTTGATATACACGAGCAGTCAGCCCTGTTTATCGCCATCATTGAAGGGTATAATCTAATGCAGTAGCACACAATACATTCACTTTACTCAGTTGTCCGATGCAGAGGTAACCGGAAACAAATCACACATCACACGCAACCACCGCATTCCGAGGGATTCTTTCTGTCGATAACGGCAGATCCCCGCTGTGGTCTGGCCCCAGAACGAACACTGGCAGTATCAGCTGATTGACCGTCGTTGACCAAATCACGGAGGCTGGCAGAGAATTGTCCCAATATGGCGGCTAGAAAATAACGAATGTGTCTTTAAAAATGTATGTATTCGAGCGAACTAGGAGAATATCGAGAGTAGTGAACATATGTCGGTTATGTTGACTATAAAATAGGTATAGAATTATGTTGACATGATGTATAAAGTAAATGACATTGTTCGAACACAAGCGGCACTCTTCAATCACAGAGATCATACGTCGTCGCGCTACAACGCAACTGTCCATATTCAACGCGCACCACCAGTAAACTAATACCTAACACATATTCACATTATGTACACAACGCTTGGGCCATGGTATCATGTTCGCTATTGTATCATATTTAATTATACGCACGAAACCGTAGATATATGTTGTATTGGTGGTTAACGTTACGCAATATCATCGTACAAGGCAGTGTTACAACACGCTGGTTTCAACGTTTTACACCAGATAATAAACCAGATATAATACTCTGATGGTCCATTCGCCACTGACGCCAATAAATCACAAGTATTTGTATCTTGGAATAGGTTCCTTTTTCTTTAGTGTTTTCCATCTATCTGACAGCAAGCCAGACAAACAGAGAGACACTCTTTGAGTTGGTCTTCAAAACAAAACCAGGTAGACAGGTATTTATATTTTGCCGTCAGAATAATACACGTGCAGTGTTGATATGTACAATGGTCACATGACCGCCGTGCCCATCAATGATTGGCTTAGCGTTACGGCGTGGGACATTCATTCATGGCTGGTAAACTCTGCAGTCTGCTGGATCCGTTCTTCTCAGGTGATGTCATTTCCCTTTCAAGAGCAGCAGGTGTCTCCGTGCCGTCGCTACAAACTACACCACATAGAGGTCAACATGGCGGTGGCGGCGAGGGAGATCTTGCCGTGTGACATAACCTCGGGACGGGTTGCTGGCGTCACGATTGACAGCGAACAGCGAGCCCACCCGGTCTGTGAACGTGATAGCGTGGGACGACGACGATTGGTTCACACGGGACGTTATGCAAAAACTGCCTTAGCTGACGTTTGCAAAAACGTTGGTTGGAATTAATTGGCCGTGCGAACAATACATCACGCTGCATGCAAAAGCTGGCAGCTACAGAACGGTGTGCTCGTCGAGCAATCGATAGAGTTACTCCACAACTTTATTGCTATATTCTATACATTCGTTTCTTTACTCTCCGTTTTTAGTGTCTACGGTACACAGTTCCACTCTGGTAAAGAAGGTTTGTATAATTGTGAAGCTCAAATGTTAATTTGAAAAGCGTGTTGCTTGCGTGTTGTAGTTCTTCTGCATGATTATATGCGGCTCCAGATGAAAATTTCGAATTTTTATTTGCGAGCCTTACATAGCTAGATAGGGGAAGGCGTTACGCCCCAATTGGCGTTTTGCCCCACCTTACTATATTTACAACTTGAAACATAAAGGCTGTCTACATCAGTACGTAATAGTTCAAGATGGTCCTTCAATTTTGCTCTTTGTTCGGTCATGGATATCTCTTCAAACAACCCCGTGCGAGATCGACGCTCGAAGCTAACCCGGCGCTATTGAAAGGTTATTGCAAGAGAGCTGCCTATGTACGCACACAGCACCTCGCGCTTTGTTGGCGAGGCTTCGTCCTGGTTGATCTACGCGACCACGCAAAGGCGCATAATAAACGGTCTTCTTTATATATGCTGACACTTTTTCTGCAACTGTCATTCGGCGCGTTCAGCGAAGCGAGCAGACCGGGACATCAGTTAATACGATCAAAGCGGCAACGTCGGGTGTTTATCAACATCACGTGGGCCACTTAAAGCAGCAACGTCGTGTGTTTATCAACATCACACGGGCCAGTTAAAGCAACAACGTCGTGTGTTTATCAACATCACACGGTCAGTTAAAGCAGCAACGGTGTGTGTTTATCAACATCACACGGGCCAGTTAAAGCAGCAACGTCGTGTGTTTATCAACATCACGCGGGTCAGTTAAAGCAGCAACGTCGTGTGTTTATCAACATCACGTGGGCCAGTTAAAGCAGCAACGTCGTGTGTTTATCAACATTACACGGTCGGTTAAAACAACAACGTCGTGTGTTTATCAACATCACACGGGCCAGTTAAAACAACAACGTCGTGTGTTTATCAACATCACGTGGGCCAGTTAAAGCAGCAACGTCGTGTGTTTATCAACATCACGCGGACCAGTTAAAGCGGCAACGTCGTGTGTTTATCAACATCACACGGGCCAGTTAAAGCAACAACGTCGTGTGTTTATCAACATCACACGGTCAGTTAAAGCGGCAACGTCATGTGTTTATCAACATCACACGGGCCAGTTAAAGCGGCAACGTTGTGTGTTTATCAACATCACACGGGCCGGTTAAAACGGCTACGTCGTGTGTTTATCAACATCACGAGGGCCGGTTAAAGCAGCAACTTCGTATGTTTATCAACATCACGCGGGCTAGTTAAAGCGGCAACGTCGTGTGTTTATCAACATCACGCTGGTCAGTTGAAGCAGCAACGTCGTGTGTTTATCAACATCACGCGGGCCAGTTAAAGCAGCAACGTCGTGTGTTTATTAACATCACGCGGACCAGTTAAAGCAGCAACGTCGTGTGTTTATCAGCATCACGCGGACCAGTTAAAGCGGCAACGTCGTGTGTTTATCAACATCACGCGGGCCAGTTAAAGCGGCAACGTCGTGTGTTTATCAACATCACGCGGGCCAGTTAAAGCGGCAACGTCGTGTGTTTATCAACATCACGCGGGCCAGTTAAAGCGGCAACGTCGTGTGTTTATCAACATCACGCGGGCCAGTTAAAGCGGCAACGTCGTGTGTTTATCAACATCACGCGGGCCAGTTAAAGCGGCAACGTCGTGTGTTTATCAACATCACGCGGGCCGGTTAAAGCAAAGTCAACAGATCACAGCTAAAAATAGCAGTTTGTGGAATGTGTATCGCGTTCGCCAAGCTAGCGTTTGAAGGTAGAGAACGGTGGTAATGCAAATTACACGTTGTCATCAGTATAATTTACCAGACAAGGTTAGTCGTAAGTGCTACTAAATCATACTAAAACATTTCGATTTTTTTCATGCTGTAATCTAGTATTTATAAATGCATGTGAACTAAGAAAATAAAAAAGCGTTAGGCCAGCGTGCTCATCTTGAAATACAAAGGTGATTGTCTAATCCCTGTTTTGTCATGTTACAATAGGACGTATAATACAGCATATTAGTATAGTTGAGATTGGTCGCATAATATGCAACACCCTAGCTATCTGGTACACTTGTTCTATAAGCTCATCAGTATAACCTATAAAAAGGCATTAAGCAGACGAAAGTAACTCTCCGACAGGATTCGACTGAAATTGGTGAATTATTCTTGACGTCTGTAATAAGGTTTGGGCGTGCGTGCGTGCGTTCGTGCGTGTGGGTGCGCGCGCTCCCACCATGTCACGTCATCACTGATAACGTGACCGTGCCTCTCCGTGTCTGCAGTCTACAGCAAGACGGTGACGAGGCGAGTGTGTGCCAACTTCGGCTACCCAGGCGACTGCTGCACGTGGACGGCCGACATCAACGTCCGCCGCTGCTACAGACTTGACACCCGCGAAGACTACTTCGTCTACCGCCTCGTCTATCCGCCAGGCTGTTCCATCGCCTACTGCGCCGGTAGGTGACACCACCGTCACAAAATATAATCGTCTTGTTTGTTGAACGGCGTCTGTTTTACGAACGTGTTCACCGTGTTTGAACAGTAGGCGACATTGGTTAAACAACTGTGTGTGGCTATAGCGACAGGACGTTACACGAGTGGGTGTTTTTCACACAGTCTGTGTAGTCTAGCAGCAAATAATGCTAATAATCAAATAGAACATAACCGTAGACACGTAGACACTCATGGTTGTGAAGGCATTGATAGAAAAAGTGCCTTCAAACTTAAAGTAGGCAGTAGGACTAGATGGCACAAAGTAGCATTAGTAAAAGAACAGTGCATATTGGATATGAGGAAGTACTCATTCTCCCAGAGTCGAATAGAATTGAATGGATAAATAATCTAAGTATTATGTTAATGTTGCAGTATGAACATGTTTTAAAATAAAATTAATACATATCTGATATGGGCGGGCTGCACGTAATAGAACAACATTGGACTCTCAAAAAAGCCAATGGCTTCTTTATACATTCTTTATCTGGAACGTATTGCTTTGGGTGGCAAGTTTGTTAAATATTGTTAAATTAAAATTATGGTTACGTAATTAACAGGACAGTTGAGACCTAAATTGAGAAACAACCATCTACATTTCATAATTAGTTAATGAATAATTTACCTTTATTGTACTGTTTGAATCGTCTAACATTGGCGTGTGTCATCGAAGGGGAGTGGATTCCCGAGGGCAAAACATGATTCCCACACCTAGACGAGACTTTGTCCTCGGATTTTTGTGTTTTGAAACGCCACAAGAAGTTGGCGCCTAATGTAATTGTTTGCGTCTTTTCAGTTAACTCTACGGCAAAGCAAATTTGGCGCAGCTTTGAATTTAGTTCAAACTTCGTTTGTTAATGGGCTTGTTCGCTCAATTGTGTAGATATTGAGATTATAAATAAACTCTGAAACGTAATTGGTATCTTGAAATAACTAATAACCAGGCACATTGGCATATCGGGTAACCAGAAGCTGGAACTAATGGCTGTGTCTCTCAGGTGATCGAGTGGCGTGTCAGCCAGGGTACGTCTTCAACAACTTCACTCTACAGTGTGATAGTAAGTCTAAGTTCGTGACCATTTTATTGCATCCAACAAACACCATTCTCCTTCTGCCCGTATGAGAGTTATATGAGAGTTATATGAGAGTTATATGAGAGTTATATGAGAGTTATATGAGATTTATATGAGAGTTATATGAGAGTTATATGAGAGTTATATGATAGTTACATGAGAGCTACATGAGAGCTACATGAGAGTTACATGAGAGTTACATGAGAGTTATATGAGAGTTACATGATATTTACATGAAAGTTACATGAGAGTTACATGAGAGTTACATGAGAGTTATATGAGAGTTATATGAGAGTTATATGAGAGTTATATGAGAGTTATATGAGAGTTATATGAGAGTTATATGAGAGTTATATGAGAGTTATATGTAATATTTACTGATGAATAACATTGAAAAAATCAGGTTTTGTCCGTAAAACGTTCCGCACAGCCCGTATGAGCTGGACCTTAAAGCGAAAAGAAAGTCATGGTTTTGGGGCTAAGCAATAAAAAGAGATAATAAAAACTAACCATGTGCAACTAAAATCAAGAATATCACGCCAGTGGTTTACTCAGAATGTGCTCTAAAAGTGGGAGATTCCGGTAATTTCTCCGGTTGACCGAGGGCTGACATGTTAACTAGCGCGACCGATAAGCACATGCGCAGTTCTATGAAATCGGGGAACCTAGACTACACGTGACGTATTAAGTGAGGCCGGCGTAAACATAACCAACGTATCAAACAAACGTACTATTTCGTGAGAAAGAGGACTAGTTTAGTAAACAAAGGCAAAAATATGTTATATAATTGGAGTTTGGACGCAGACAACATGGCTATGTCCTACTCGCAAGTTTAGGAATAGGTGTATGCAAATATGTTTTAATTTGGCGAACGAATATTGCCAGAATTTGACACTCATGACGTAGTGTTGTCCAACAGTACGGCGCGACCCATGACATTAAGATATTGTGTGTTCAACAAGGTTTTCCTAGTAAACCACTGGCGTGATATTCTTAATTGTAGTTGTAAATGGTTGTGTTTTAGTAACTTTCATAGGTGCAAAACCATGATTTTTCCCCTTTAAAACAACTACGCTGGCGTATAAATAAAATGACAACATTAATATATTATAGTCAACCACGAAAGTTAGGATGTTGTCACGAAAATTTACCAGTACTTCTATATGTCATTTAAGATATAACGTATAACATATGTCGCAGAACCTCAGGTGATGTTCACTAACGTCACCCTAGCACCACCTGTCGTCGAGGAGAACTTCATTCACTTCTACTGCGAATTTGACTATGTTGGCAAGACTCCAAGCGTTGACAACGGTGCAAGGTTTGAAGTCCGTTTTTACTTTGAAGACGTAATGGTACCAGAAGCCATGATGGTCGTGTCTGCGCCTGCGCGGCGCATCTATATGCACGAGAAATGGCTACGCGGCAATCTGGGGAAATCGGTGAGTCATTTGCATGGGGGACACTTGTGTCAAACTGTAAAAGAATCCATGCTTCTTTTCAGCTGAAATACAAAACGCTCCTATGTATTTTAACTTGATATACATTTATGCCAACTCTAGGTGTTGAATTCTGGCAGATTACAGATGGATCACGGAGCAGTGAAGCAGGCTTTTCTTGTGATACATTACTACCTCAGGCTACATTGTGGAAACACTTATAGTACTTCGTGTCACCCTTTGCAATGCCCACCTTGAACACAAACGACAGCAGTGTTGCTGCCTTTTGTGTAGAGATGAATGTACAAACAGTAACTATTGTATACAACAATTCACATATCAAGCAGCAGTGTAGAGATGAATGTACAAACAGTAACTATTGTATACAACAATTCACATATCAAGCAGCAGTGTAATCCCAAGACACAAAACACACATGTGGTCATGTGGTCATGTGGTCATGTGGTCATGTGGTCATGTGGTCATGTGGTCATGTGGTCATGTGGTCATGTGGTCATGTGGTCATGTGGTCATGTGTCAAACGCCACCAATCAATAATAGAATACAACGCGCCTGCTGTCTGTCTGTCTGTCTGTCTGTCGGTCGGTATGTATGTATGTATGTATGTATGTATGTATGTATGTATGTATGTATGTATGTATGTATGTATGTATGTATGCACGCACGCATGCACGTATCTACGTATCTACCTACCTACCTACCTACATACATACATACATACATACATACATACATACATACATACATACATACATACATACATACATACATACATACATACATACATACACACACACACGTAAGTACGTCTGTAGGTATTTAGGTAGGTAGGTAGGGAAGTAGGTAGGTAGGTAGATACGTACGTAGTTACGTACATACATACGTACCTGCACGTACGTACGTATGTATGTATATCTGTCTTCGGTCTGTCTGCATGTATGTATGTATATATGTTATCTGTCTGTCTGTCTGTCTGTCTGTCTGTCTGTCTGTCTGCCGGCACTCTCCTGGTCGACACTATACATATACCATCGATCTTCTTCATTGAGTATCCATCTTCTTCAACTTTATAAACCTTTGGATAAATAAGGAAATCGGTCTTTCTAATGGCCGATCTCATCAGGTATTGTTGGCGCCCCCTCTCGGATTGTATAGTACTTGAGTTTTCTTGTAGGTGTCATGCGGCGTCCGATCGTACTGGGCGTTCCAGGCAGACACTAAGAGTCAAGAGCAATTGAGCAACGGCTATTTCGCCGGTATCTTGGTGAGTCTACTTTGTCTTTTGAATAGAGCCTGCAATAATTCTGTATTCTACGCAAACCATAAATAAAACTGTAAATGTATGCAACCATGACTATGCGGGGTGCCATACGATCTCTAACAAATTATGAGCATATGAGTTATTGATATATGCACGTTAACAGTGACAATGTTATTCTGAAAAGGACTGCCTATTTGGAAAATCTGTCTGATTTGTCCACAAAAATACATTCTACGACCGATGTTTATAGACACTTTATGCCTTAAAACAACTTCTTCGATTACAGCCTTAGAAAACTGAGCTCCCGGGCAACAGTTGTTTCTTTAAATAGGAGAGGGTAACAAGAGTACGACATGACAGCCTGGCTTTAGGTGGGACTACCTTTATCTGGACAGCTAACACTGAATAACCGATAGCATGGTAGAAGATTAATCCGTTGGACAACAATGTTCCCTGATATTCAGGCTGACTGGCGTTGCTGCGGGTAACTGTACTCGTTACACCAACACAGGTGCGTTCACTTCCCCTCAACAAACAATGCAACGTAACCAGTTTCGTCTGTGGAATATATATATATATATATATATATATATATATATATATATATATATATATATATATATATATATATATATATATATATATATATATAATACGTTTTTTTTTAATGTTTTATGTTTCTATACATTCGTATACTGCTCTATTTTGATAAGCGGTGTCTATATAATAGTTCACCATCGTATGCTTATAAGGTCTCACATCAACAGTCCAATTATAAGATTATTTCCCTTTGACTACGGCGCGGGCTTACTACTTGGATAGTCAAGGGTTTTGTTATGTCTTGTAAATATTGTCTTGTAAACAAGTCCTTCTTATTGAAACTAAATCCGAGCATAGTTCTTTAATATACATGCATGCTACATTACGTCTTTAAAATGAACGAAACACACACACACACACACACACACACACACACACACACACACACACACACACACACACACACACACACACACACACACACACACACACACACACACACACACACACACACACACACACACACACACACACACACACACACACACACACACACACACACACACACACACACACACACACACACACACACACACACACACACACACACACACACACACACACACACACACACACACAGATAGTCATTATAAGCCACATTCTGAACAAACAAGATGTGGAAAGTTCCAGTAACAGGAATATTTTACAATGCCATTTTTGGAGGTTATTCTTACTTGAAGCTAGACGAGATACACCGTAAAAAGCGAAACTGGTAGTAGTGAGTTTAGAGATCAAGATCACCAGCTTTATGAGGCGCAGTGGGTCCACAACAGGTTTTTCCATTTCCCTGTGTGGGATATTTTACTTCCCCTGGCATAGATACCAGATAAAAGGGACCAACGGCTTTTACTGTCTCTTCCATAAGACCCAGGCAATATGGGACGAACGACATTGCCCAAGTTTAGAAACAGCGGCAGGTGGTTTCGAACGCCGGTCCCCTCGAATGATAGTCCTAGGCTCTGTCCTGCCACACAACCGCACTAACAGGGAAACAAGCTGCCATAAAAGAAATGGTCATAATATACATGATACAAACATTCCACTTGCGTTGTTTCTGACAGGTGGAACCGAACAGACTCGTCGTTCGGGAGCGCGACGACACGCCGCAGCGCATCTACCTCAAGTCGACTCTGCCGATCGCCTGCAAGAGTCCGCAGCACCACGGTCGCTGCGAGATCACCGTCCGCATCGTGACGCCGCGACGACTCGTCGCCTCGCAGTCAGGGGCGCTTTCCACCGTCGGCTATCTGCAGGTGTGTGTGTGTGTGTGTGTGTGTGTGTGTGTGTGTGTGTGCGTGCGTGCGTGCGTGCGTGCGTGCGTGCGTGCGTGCGTGCGTGCGTGCGTGCGTGCGTGCGTGCGTGCGTGCGTGCGTGCGTGCGTGCGTGCGTGCGTGCGTGCGTGCGTGCGTGCGTGCGTGTGTGTTGGGATGACTTCACCCATAATCATGCCTGTTCCTATCTGTTATTTTCTGTTTATTTTTTTACACAACGAAGTATCATTTACGAATGACCCAACACGTAAACATAATTGGTTATCGAGCTCGAACGATATATAGTTTCATGTCATACATTCTATGGCAAGACAACTGTAAATATGAATTGAATTACACAAACAACTTTAAACTTAAATACATCAATAATAATGAACTCTAAAAAAATAAAGGTATATAGGCTACATAGTGACTGTATACAATTCAGTGCTCCATTCATCACCATTGCTGGCCATCTTTAGAATGGATGAAAGGGCGAAGAATGGACGAAGGAGTAAAGAATGGACAAAGGAACGAAGAATGGATGAAGGAGCGAAGAATGGACGAAGGAACGAAGAATGGACGAAGGAGTAAAGAACGGACGAAGGAACGAAGAATGGACGAAGGAGCAGAGAATGGACGAAGGAGCGAAGAATGGACGAAGGAACGAAGAATGGACAAAGGAGCGAAGAATGGACGAAGGAGCGAAGAATGGATGAAGGAGCGAAGAATGGATGAAGGAACGAAGAATGGACGAAGGAACGAAGAATGGACGAAGGAATGAAGAATGGACGAAGGAGCTCCATTATTTTAATTCCATGTAATCTTCCATCCATCTGTAACATACACAATGCGACGGAACACTGGAACAAATTAAAAAAAGTTAATTTATATTGACAATAAATTTAAATTGACAATAAAATACAACGAGGAGCTGACACTTGGCACCTTTTATTTATAATCGTACACTTATAATGTATTCAATACGACCAGTGCAAGTATCGGATCTCGAAAGACAGCTGGAACGAGAGCGTACACCTGGCGTACAACGCGAGCGAACCACTGGAAGTGATGGTCAAGCGAGATCCTTACGTCAATGACCGGTCCACTCAGATCATTAACTTCGAACCGTTTCCATACGGTGTCCCGGACATCGTGTCCGGCGAAAATGGAGACGTTGTGGTGCATAACCAGATATGGGACGGCTATGATTTACCCGATATTACGGTAAGTTATCTTAACGTTGTCAAGATGGTACGACTGTGTTATGAGAAAAGGCTGCTGTTGCTATAACTATCGATTTGCATAAGCTTCATAATCACGTTCTCAATATTGTTCACATTCACTATGGAATTCCTGAAGCAATACGACTCTTCTATGAACATTCCTATTGATAATTCTGATGGGAGTCTCCCGTCACTTCAAATTGTTCTTCAAGTAGATGTCTTGGGATTCATCATCGTTCATTACCCAGAACCGATATGAAGAACGCCTGAAAGAATGTCGTTTAATAACCCTAGAGACAAGGAGGTTAAGAGGAGATCAAATTAATTTTTTTAGTTGAATGAGAGGACACGACGTAACGTTAGTGAAGGATCAGCGTACATGGTATATCAGAAACTACTCGTTCTCATGGAGGACAATACATGAATGGAAGACATTATCTACATAGTGTGTAAATGCTAGCAGCGTGAATATGTTTAAACACTAAATTGACAAATGTCTCAGGAGTGCGGGTTACAAACAGATAGAAAATTGCTGGGCTCCCGATAAGCCAATGGCTTCCTTGTCCACTTGACATCTAGGTGTTTTGCCTTGGATGGAATTTTTTTTAAATCTTGTTAAAATAATGTTAAATCGTTACTATTTCACTGTTGTTCTTGATTTCAGGTGGAGGTGAGACCGGACGACAACATGGGAACATGTCACTCCACCTCCGACCCTCGGATAAGAACGTGGGACAAGGGGTGAGGGAATTTACGCGTTGTTATTGTTACATCCAACATTTATCAATCGTTAGATTAAAAACGTACATATTGCCACAGTATCTCTCTCTCTCTCTCTCTCTCTCTCTCTCTCTCTCTCTCTCTCTCTCTCTCTCTCTCTCTCTCTCTCTCTCTCTCTCTCTCTCTCTCTCTCTCTCTCTCTCTCTCTCTCTCTCTCTCTCTCCCCCTCTACCACCCTCTCTCTCTTTCTCTTCTCTCTCTCTCTCTCTCTCTCTCTCTCTCTCTCTCTCTCCCCCCTCTCTCTCTCTACATCTCTCTCTCTCTCTCCCCCCTCTCTCTCTCTCTCTCTCTCTCTCTCTCTCTCCCTCTCCCCCGTCTCTCTCTCTCTCTCTCTCTCTCTCTCTCTCTCTCTCCCTCTCCCTCTACCCCCCCCCTCTCTCTCCCTCTCTCTCTACCCCCCTCTCTCTCTCCCCGTCTCCACCCATGCAGATTGAATGCATTGCACTTTTTCATAACAATTCTTTTCTTCCAAAACAGCGGGTATGACATTCTACACAGGATTGGTGAATTTGTTCTCTGGAGAAGTAACTCTCCCAGAATATTCGAGGTAGGTGTGTCAAGCAAAACCGCAATTATTGTTTCAATGTCATTCCAACACTTATTAACTATATGCAATGATCGTATTAGAATACACAATACTAATTCATAAGAACAGGAAACGTTGCACATTCTAATAATTACAATAACGAAACAGGTCAATCGTAAAACGTGATAATTTATCAGATTGATTGAAACATGCTACGCTACGCTCCAATCTAAGGAATTGATTAATTAATTAACTAATTAAGGAACAGTGTAGGTTTGATATCCAAAGAATATCACTGTACACATTTGGTGCTATGTAAAAAAGATCGTGTTAACCATTGTTAAATCGTAATCTGGAAGTTTCTAAAGCGACTGTGCGTGCGTATGCAGGTGCACGTGCGCCACTGGCTGTGTCGCGAGGCGTGGTTCGTCGCGTGCACGTGCGGCGTGGCGGTGCGCGAGGGAAACACTGTGTTGGCCGTCGACATGTGTGGGGGGAAGCTCAAGGTACGCAAACCGATTGTCATTTGGTTGGTCCCGTTGTTTCGCTTTCACTTTCGTTTCGTACGTTCCTTTTTGTCAGAACATTTTGTCAGACCTAGTTGGGCAAAACAATAGGTATTGTTTTTTTGCCGTTCGATTTTTGCCCAGCCGTGTTCGTTCAGTTACCAGTTATAAAACTACTGCATGCTTAATCTTATTTATTGTCTGACTTATTTTCCATGCACCCATTCATTTGTCTGTTCTTGCGATATGCTAAGCATTCTCTTAATGCTTCTCATTTACTGACTGGCATATTCTTTAATTTCTGAATTATCACATATTAAAGTGTTAAGTCTCATTTTCGTAAAGCGACGAGTTTGCCTTTTGTAATACATTTTTTTCACATACATTTTTTCGCAACTAGTTTGTTAATAAAATTAAGCGCACGAATAGATAGTGTGTAATACGACTATTTGCTACCGGGCTTTCTGTTTGTCTGATTCAGTCGACCCCCCGACCCAAGGTGACGCAAGTGTCGGACGGGAAGCTGCGGGGCGCCTCCGTCACCCGGGACGTCGCAGGAACCTCGTTCTCGGTGAGAGGCTGATTTTACTGTCGTCCCCACTGCGTGGTTTTGTTGGCTAGTTAAATACATGTTTCATGTGTGCATAGTTGAGAGGAAGTTCATATCAACGGTGCTTGTAATATATTAACTTTTTTTTCGTTTTTCACAGTAAATAACACGAGAAAAAGATCAATATATTATGTGTGCATATTGTGTGCTTTTCGTTGACATTCTAATGCATTAATGCATCTAACAGAAAAGTCCTGTGAATGAGTATATTATTCACAAGTTTACACTTACGCTTCGTGTTTGAGTTACACAAGCTAGGATATGATAAAACATGCATCGTGACTACACTCAATTACTATACATATGACAAATTATGTGATACCACCATTCCCATGTTTCTGTTGTCGGCATGTTGGCTTAATATCTCAGTGACTTGACATAGTGTATTACCCTGTGTTTCTGCGTCAGATAAACATGCCGTCGGGCGCCTACGTCAAGATGGACGTACACGAATGGGGCATGAACGTGTACTCGTACGCGCCGAGCGAGGACATCAACAAGACGGAGGGTTTGTGCGGCACTTTCGACGGCAATCGCAGCAACGACCTCCGGCTGCGCGGCTCGGGACGCGTCGGCCAACTCGACGAGTTCATCGAGAGCTGGAGGTGGGTCAGTCACGCGGTCAGTCACGTGGGTCAATCACGTGGTCAGTCGCGTGGTTCGGTAGCGCAGCGCTTGAGCGGCGGGACTTCAATTAACTGGGCCTATATTCTCTTACTGCCGTTCGACGCTTCTCCAATTCCACCCAACCACGAGTGTCGCAGTTCACTGAAGTGAACAATGGAAACAACAATGGAATTGAAAACAACAATGGAATTGCAAAAAAGAACAGCAAGTAACGTTTTCAAGTAATCACGTTATAAAAAAAACAAGAATTTGTTGGTAAAAAAGCCATCGGTTATACTGTGTATGTTCTTTGTCTAAGGATTCCGAAAGGAGAAAGCTTGTTTGACAACCCGACACTCGGAGGAGAGGTCAGCCAGAGACACGTCCAGTACTGCAAGTGTCTTGGCGGGAAATCGATCTCGTGCGACTGGCGCGAACAAGTCGACGCGCAAATCAACTACGGCAAACCCGATATACCGATCACTCCGCTACGGCGGAAGAAAAACTGGGACGATGTTAATTCGCCGGTTCGCCGGAAGCGCAGTCTACGCGTGCGCAGAGAGGCAGCCAGCGCCGGCAAAAGCGACGATTACACCGATGACGTGGACGAAGACGAAGACGATGCTAATTTCGATTACGGCCTGGAAGAGTTACCGAGAAGGGAGTTCAATTGGCCGACCCCGAGCGGCATCACGATGCGCTTTGCCCGCAGGTATTGCGAGTCGATCTTGAAGAACGCGACCTCGTACAAGGTGTGCAGCGAGGTGCCGCGAGTGAACGTCACGGAACCGGTCAGCCGCTGTGTCGACGACATCCGGGTACGTCAACGTTACAGTCTTTCGTTCTCTTCGTCTTACCATTGATGGCTTCAGTTCTACAGCACTTGCTGCCGACAGAGTGGCTACACGTGGCTCTGTTGTCTGTAGAGATATTCATTGAAATGATAGTCGATGTTACACTAAACATACAGTAATTATCGTTGTAAGTTGGGTTCGTTCCGTCGTGTTGTGGATGACGCGTCGAATACTGATGGTTGTAATTGTGTATGTAAAGCGGCAGCGGCAGCGGCAGCGGCAGCGGCAGCGGCAGCGGCAGCGGCAGCGGCAGCGGCAGCGGCAGCGGCAGCGGCAGCGGCAGCGGCAGCGGCAGCGGCAGCGGCAGCGGCAGTCGTAACATGTTATTGTCGTGGATATACAAAAATGACGCTCTCATAAACATCCCTATTGCTCAGAACCAGACAATAATAAACACATATGAAGATACAATACAACCATGGCGGTGTCCACGTCTTCACCTCTACCCCGCTGTCTCTGCAGCTGATGGACGACCTGACGTGGGCTCGGAACGCCGTACGTGAGATGGAGTACCAGTGTCTGACGACGGCCATGGGCGTGACTGACACGTCGAGTCCTCCGTCCAAGATCTCTCCCCCGTCCATCCTCAAGTACATGTGTCCCAACCAGTGCTCGGCTCGCGGCAAGTGCGTCAATGGAGAATGCGTCTGCAATGGAGGCAAGTGTCTTGAAAGATCAGTCAAAGCATTAAAACTGACTTCACGTAGGTTTATTACACACATTCGCAACACATTATTTGCATAAATCCGCATTTCCTTTATGTCGCAAACTTCACAATGCTATTTGTATTTTGTTTAGCGTGAACGAACATTCATATTAAAATAAAACAAAATATGAAATAAATAGCAGTGTCAAGGCCAATGCATGGTTTCTTGTCTGCGTGTCCGTGTTTCCGTGTTTCCGTGTTTCCATGTTTCCGGCTCAAGTACGAAGCAGTCGTGCCATCTGTCGAACGTTAGCAAAACGACGAACTATTTTAATTACTACGTGTGTATGCGTGTGTTCTCAATTTGGTTAAAATTCATTTAATTGTGTTAATATAACAAGTATTGCTATTCAACCATACATATTTATTCATTAATTTATTATGTAGGCCCTATAAAAAATAAATATAACCATGTGTTGAACTTATAGAATACGACGGAGCCGACTGTTCCTTGTACAAGAATCGGGCTCCTCGAATCAAGTACATTACAAATGGCGGCATGTGTGACGTCACCGAGCGTCCTTGTCGCAACGTTCGCATTATCGCTTGGGGCGTGAAGGACTCGCCGAGCCTCGTTTGTCTGGTCAGACACGTCAAGGTAAGTCGTGTATCGTGTGTCGCGCCAGACATGTCGAGGAACGTCAGGTCAACAAGACTGGTTACTGTCAACTAATGGTCATTTCACCTGGTCCGGTCACAAATGCCTGTACCACAGAGTTATCGCCGCCATGGCTACGGTTCACATATAGTTTGAATCAGAAACCTCGGTCGTTTGGTCGTTCACACGAGCGATTGGTCGGGCGACACTGTGTCGCCCAATCAAACAATCGGACAACTAATCGTTCGCGTGAACACCGTCGAGAGACCGATTAGCGTGGCCAATTCGTGGCTTCAATTTTGTCGCCGTAATTGTCAATTCATATGCATGCCATGGAACATTCATCAGACATTGTCAGTATAAATATAACCACAGTTAACCGGACCGTGACCGTTCCTGTCCCCGGCAGATAGACGACGACGGGATCCTGGCGGTGGCGGACGAGGCAATGCTGTGGAACGCCACCATGATCAGCATCAATGAGGTGGCGTGCTCACTGCCGCCGTCGCCTGTCAGTCTGGCGGCGCCTGTCGCTGGTGTCGTCCCGAGACCCGTGCACGGCCTGAGAGTGGCCGTCAGTAACGACGGAGAAATCTTCAGCCTGGAGCAGCTCATCGTCGTCTACGACTCCACCTGTCTGCAGTGCAACAACACCGGCTCCTGCAGGCGGAAGGTGGGTTTGTCGTTGGCAACTACGTCGCTAACTATAAATAAAATAAATAAATGCAAACTAAATAAGAAGTAAAAACTTAAAATAAGTTAATATATGTAAATAAAAGTTAAATAAATAAATCCAAATTTAAATAAAATGTCATTTCTGTTGTCTACAACGTAGTACAGATTATTCATATATGCGTCCACCGATATAACATAAATATAAAGAACATGAATGTTTCACTAATTGGTGCCAACGATAGTGAATATGTGACAAATAGACGCTGGCAATCCGAGGTAGGTATTTAGAACAAGTGCGCCCACACACTGCCTTCTGGTAGAAGTAGAGAATACATATCAATAGGCTGCTTTGGATCACCATAAATGTGTCTGCCTGCAGAAAAGATCGTGTCTAATCGCAGGACGTTGTTTCGAAGACAAAGAACCGAACCCCGAGAACTGGTGCCAATATTGCGACCCGAACGTGTCTGAGACACTCTTCACACCCAGAGAAGGTAATCACAAATCATAAGCTGAAAACACCATCTCGCGGACTAACCGACACCTTCACTACGAGCTGCAGGCATAGACGACTGCGCACACACGACGAGAACATAAAGATTGGGTTACTGAAATCAACGTTGAAATACCAAATCAGTTCCTAACATTGCAACCAATAGCCAAATAGACGACAGTCAATAAACTTCGCCAACTTCCCATATCTTATCATTTCATAGAACGTTATCGATGTATTACACCGAACATATATTAAAATATATGCATGCGTCGACAATAGATTGATAAATCAATAAAACAGCTGCTTGTGAAGACGGTCATGGTCTTTAAAGCGCACACAAATGGGGATGTTTCGATGGGAAGCTGTTTGGTGAAGCGACGTCTTGTACATATACTAGTGTGTTTGCATACACAGGAAATGGGAAGCCAACGTTTCTAACGCCGCAGAAAATCGTAAAGGTAATCAACGAAGACCTCGTTTTGTCCATTGTGGCACGTGACCCAGAAGACAGGCCAGTCTCGTATAATCTCGTATTCGCGACTGATCCCGAGATCACGGTTAACGCTTCCGGTGAAATGCGTTGGCCGTCGCATGGACGCGGAGATAAGATGATTGAGGTGGGTTTGTTTGTTTGTTTGTTTGTTTGTATAATATTACAATTACAACAAATGCAATTTATGCAACCATAGCCAAATTTACTGGTTCTAAGTAATTATATGATGTGAAAAGAACATTCCACTGTTCTATCAAAAGCAATAAAGTACATAATTTCACGGGCGAATTAAGTGACACAAACACACTAGAAGGAAATATCTTTGATTCGTCGATAGGTATCGGCGACGGACGAGTGTGGCGCCAGTCTGCAGCAACGCTTCCAATTATCCACCATTGCCTGCAAGTGTCAAAATGGCGGCGATTGCCGTCCTGCGTCTGGTGTTACGAGAGGTCAAGGCAATTACGAATGCGTGTGTGCCGCCGGCTATGTCGGCGACGAATGCCAGACTGAGGCCAACGAATGTGCGTCGAGTCCGTGTGTCCACGGCACGTGCACCGACAAGCTGGACGCGTTCGAGTGCACATGTAGGAAGGGTTACAGGTACGCATGCGCAGCACGAGTATACGTACCATAAGGTCCGAAGCATTCACACATGACATGATAACTTCTAACCGCAGACACTCATGTGTGAAATTAAGCTATTCGACTCGCGAAACCAATAATATAGCTACGATACAAATAATAATACTATAGCTACAATACAAATAACATAGCATCCGGTGGAAATGCGCGTTGTTTTATTTGTTCGCACCGTATTGATTTGAACGTTATTGTGACTTCCTAAAGCGGCAGTCGGTGTGACGTCATCGCCCCATTGACGACGCCCACCCGGACGCGGGAAGGCGCCGCGGGAACGTGGGGAGACTGGGGGCTGTGGAGTGACTGCTCCAAGCCGTGTGACTACGGCCTGATGACACGACGACGCACGTGTGACCGACTGCCCTGCTCCGGACTTGGCAGTGAGACCCGAGAATGTAACCTCTTTAACTGCCCAGGTACGTATGGTGACGTCACATAGTTCTGGTGCCGCAGGAGACTGGCCATGGTGCGCGCGCATGTATGCGATTTACATATGTCCGTATCTGTGTACACGCACGCACGCACGCACGCACGCACGCACGCACGCACGCACGCACGCACGTACGCACGCACGCACGCACGCACGCACGCACACATTAGTTGGATACGTGGGCGGCAGACGACCACCCTCGATATATGTGAAGCATTAAGCTGAATATCGTCATCATGGTCTTTAGTTTGAACTTTTAAAATTCCGATGAATCTATAAGTCGCATAGCTGCACAGAAACATTTTGTTGCAGAAAACGGCAAGGAGAAATCCGAAGGCGTTGTTCTCATCATCCGGGATACGACCATAGCTCAGGTGGGTGATATGTCTGCAGTAAAGTGTATGATACGGTATAACTAAACTACTTTTATTTACAGTTGACAATATTATAAATTAAAACACTACTTCATAATCAGGACTGTTCATGTACGTTCTTACTTCTCCACTTTACAGCGTGTGAATTCGGGCACTTGCCGATCCCTAACCTGAGATATCGTGACGCCTCGTTAAGACCGAGAATGACGTGTCTATAATATCGTGACGCCTCGTTAAGACCGAGAGTGACGTGTCTATAATATCGTGACGCCTCGTTAAGACCGAGAGTGACGTGTCTATAATATCGTGACGCCTCGTTAAGACCGAGAGTGACGTGTCTATAATATCATTTTCGTGCCTTCGAAAGTGATGTATAACTGGTGTATAAAATATCTTTATCGTGAACGAGAGTAACATATCTTACGGCTAACATTCAAAGACTACAAACATTCAAACATTCAAAGACTACGAACATTCAAACATTACTTATACAATGCAGAAACAATGACCAATACAATATCCGCTGGAGACATTTGACATGTGACGTTGAGATCACGTGTTCATGTGTTGAGCGTGCATGTATGGATACATTAACGTAACCATTATCACGTGACAGTAACAACTGCTGTATTCGCAGGTCCGTATTCACGAGCAAGACGCCCTGTCTCTGGCCGCCAAGTCCGTCAACGATTACTGCATTGAGCAGTCGGAGAGATGCTGTCGTGAAGTGGCGGGCGTCGAGTCGAGGTGGGTCCAGGTTGGTCAAGGACCTCACACGTTGTCAGTGTTCGATCACTACTGGCAACAGAACGTCCGTACATCCATAAACGAATATTTCACTATATATAGTACACAGGTTTGATCACAAATGGAATCGTTTCAAAGAACAGTAAATGACGTCTCTACAAATATGTGTTTAGGGCGATGCATTTCACATTGTATTATGTTATTTAACTCAACAGTGGCAATCTCCCAAGTCTAATGTATACCATGGAACACAAGAAAGTGTAAGTATAAGCAATTAATACATTTCAACCTACACATTTTGCTATACGCACATAAACACAACACAATATTAAATTCACCTGTACAAGAAGGTGCGTATGGTTCATCGGGGAAATGATGTATATGTTTTTGTTAGACATAAATGATTGATGGTGTTGTTGATTGATTGTTTGGATGGTTGACTGGGTAACATTGCAATCGGTTTCTGGTCCATTTCAGTGGGACACTTGGCACTGACACCGTCTCAACCGATGACTTCCGGTTCGCAGGCGGTTACCCGAAACTTATCGACGACGACCTCTTCGGGTAGAGCCACATTTACTGTCGTTGTAGCGCCCGTAGCATTCGTAATACATCGGAACCACTTTTGAATACATTCGTAAATATTAGTGCGAGAAAATTAGCCTTGTTTCTACAAAAAGAAACGTAGCAACATATACAGTTTAACAACCGACTCCATTGAAGTAACAGCAATGTCATACAAGGAGAGACATACAACGTAACGCACTTCACCGATTTCTTGCTGTGTTTCGCTCACCATCGAAACACAGCATGAAATCTTACATATGTTTAAAATGTACATACCGTAAATAAACAAATAAACAAATATTTTACCAACTATTTAAATTAATAAAAAAAATCAACGACACGACACAGCATTCAAACAAACTGCTGGTACACAGGCATATATATATATATGCAGCATGTTTGAGTGATTCTCCTACCAACCTCGCATATAATCTTTATTAGCTTTTCTTACATGAGTAAATGCTAAAGTTCGGTGGTGATCAATAAATAAATAAAAAAAAAAATAATAAATCGTTTTATCAAATGAGTTCGCTTAATCGTCTTAGCCGCGGCATCAACGTTTCGGCGCGACGAACATTTCTGAAACACTGTTGTGTAGGGAAGTCCGTGTGCTCTACTTTGAGCAAAGAGGATGACGTAATTGAGTCAGTTGTATAGTCCCTCTCTCCCGTTGCCGACAGACTGAAGGTGATCGGGATGGTGGACCGGGAACGACTGAGGGCGCTGTGTCTGCACGGCGCGAGGGAGGCCCGGTCGACGAGCGACTACTTCCTCCCGCCCCACGTCTTGCGGGTGGCACTGTACGACGTCGTCGTCAGCTTCAAGACGGTGGGCTGCTCTCTTGATGCTACTGGCGTAGTGGGGGTCTGTTATACAATGGCAGTTGTGTTGACATTCTGAGTGAAGACTCTTTGATTGTATATACATGTAGGTAGGTAGGTAGGTATAGCTAGGTAGGTAGGTATAGCTAGGTAGGTAGGTAGGTAGGTACGTATGATTATGCCTATATATTTGTGTGTTGATATATATTATAACCTTCTTCTTCGCGTTATGCCCTTGCGGGTGGGTGGGAGTGGGGGGGGGGGGGTGTGTGGCTACATCACAAATTCGTTTCCGTCCCTTCAACGACTTGTCTCCAATTCTTTCGATCTTCTGCTGTTTTCTACCATTCTCTATTTTTAACATCTACCTTTCCCAGAGATATCTCTACCCACTATTAGTTAAGTATATTCTTCCTCTTCTACCATTCTCTCCTATGCTATGTTACATAATAATAATGGAATATGTTAACACAATATTATACATTTTGCATTCTATCCTAATCTGAACGCAGCTTATACAGTATGATAGATATGGCTATGATGGTTTAATGAGAATTTGGTTTCTGCTTCAGTTGTATCATATTACAGTGGATGGGATCAAACTGCCCGACGAGGAGCTGAATCCCGCAGAGTCTCGCGAGAACAGCGGCAGTGTCCTCGGCCAGTACCACTGGCTAGTGATCACCGGCGTCATCGTGGTCATCTGTCTGATCGCCATGCTGACCGTCATCGTGGTCGTGTCCGCCCACAGACGTCGCACCAGGAACAAGTAAGTGGTCAAGTGTCCTATAGTTGTGATTCGGTTCGTTGTAGTTGACCACTGCTATTCGCATTAAATATTCCCGTTGGCACAACAAGGACCATTGTGATTATTTGCTTAAGATGCACCAAATATCAACGTGGACATGTTTTTAAGTAATTGTAATTTTGATGTTTATTTTGCGAATACACACCAAATATCAACGTGAGAATGGTTTTAAGCAACTGCAATTTTGATGATAGGAATTTCGGTTCGTTGATCGGTGACATCTTCCCATTTACTGTTATAACCAAATATCCAAAACCTTGCTAACTATCAAGTATGTTAAAATGTAATTTAGTTATAACTGATTATTATTTGTAAATATGGTTTGTACTTTCTCTACTATATTTGTTTCTGATAATATATTAACACAGCGTATAATCGCATTTTCATAGCAACATGCCGTCTTTCTCCAGCCAAGCGTATCGCAGCAACTCACTGAAGTTTCTAACAAAGAACGACCACAGCGCGAAAGACGCGGACGATGTCCCGGAAGAAGACAAACCGAGCGCGACGGAAGCAGACGACAAGCCGCGCGGCGCGGGAAAGCGCGACAGCAAGTCGGCAGACAGCGACGGCTCCGTGTCGTCCACGTCGTCGAAACCCAAGTCGATTCGCGAGCGGTTCTTCTTCCAGTACGTGCCGCGGCGTCAGTCGGCGCCGGACGAGGCGGACAGCGGCAGTGGCCGGAGCTCGGTCAAGGAGAAGTACTTCTACAAGGTGGCGGTCAACGAGGGGCTCGGTCAGGTTGACCACATCGACTCGAGCACCATCCAACTGCACGAGCCGAACGAGTGCAAGTTCGACACGGCGAAAGGCATCGACACGGAGAGCCTGGCCGTGCGCTTCGAGCCGAAGGACGACAGCGGACGGCCCATCTTCACGACTCCTGCTCCTGCCGGCAACAAGTTCCCTCGCGGTCCGACCCGCATGTCGACTAGGCCCTCAAACGTGCTGGCGTGGAAACTGTTCGATAGCAAGCCGTAGTGGCGGACGGACCGAGTGGCTAAACCAAATGCTCAATCATCGTGTGTGTTGACTCGTAGGCATTTGCAACCGAGGCGTGCCACCGGCCTGCACTCATTTCTCCCTACGCTTTGCATATATTGTTTTTGCTGCGTACCCGTTACCCTGTAGTTTCTTCCTTGATGACACATTAGGACACTTTGGAGCGGATATTTTTATAAGTAAGTCTGTATACAAAAGTCAAAAAAGGTATAAACACCGTATGTTATTATATTAGCGACATAGCGCTTCTTTTGTGTACCCGCGACAGCAGCGGATCCAGTGGGTCTTAGGGGTCTCACGACCCCCCGAAGTGAGGGAGGTCTAACCCCCCCTGTGTCCGTGGCAAATATTACAGTAAAGGACAACGTATATAAGCCTACATAGGAACTAGTGTCAATGTAAAGACTGACGTATTAGCAGCCGGCTAATATTAACCCTTCTGTAGGTAGAACGACACGTGTCGTCTTCCCCCTCACCCGGTTCGTAAGTAGAACAACATATGACCCCCCCCCGCCAACAAGCCTAGATCCGACGCTGCGCGATAAAATGTGAATTTCTTTGTAGTTCGTCGCGATAACATGTCTAGGTAATGGTACCGGTTTATGCATTGACCGCTAGGTTATAATATGAAGCGGCAATTTATATAGTTTGATAATAATACGCAGTCATATTATCGTCACAAGACGCGCCGTCTATTATACTGTCAGTGTTACTGTCAGTGTCACTGCTACGCTTTACAGTTTTAGTTCCGTTGACTAATTTTAGTAAGCGTCGATTCGATAATGCGAAAGAAGGCTCGGCCTGCTGAGTTATTTTTCATCATTCGCAAGAGGCCGCCACTTGTCGCAACTAAACTGCCGTTAACCATTATGGTTCATGAATATGTTTTATAATGCGATAATAGGCCTTTAAATTGTTGGGTTCGTGTCATCGTCACGTTTCACGCATTGCTAAATATAGCTTATTTTAAATGCACGATTAACCCATATCACAATCCATTCGGAAATGTGATGTTTTCTTTGTTTTATTGTGCAACATAATCAATGCAATTAGCGAGTCGAAACTGTGAGAGCCCTGGAATGAATATGTCAACAATTATAGAAGTGTATTTAACTGCACTTAGGATGTATATGATAATGTACGTTGTTCAAAAGCAAGAACTTTGTTGGTGTGAGCTGGCTGTGTGTTTGCTACGATCAGAGGTTTTTGGGGCCGTTTGTCAACATCCGGTTAATTCCATTTGCATTGAACCCGAGATAAACTGTCGTCACCAAAAAGACAATGGTTGCAGATTATAAGAACAGAAAGTCAGTCAAATATATCAAACACTGCTGACTTAACAACCCAAAAATTTGATTTTTAAAGAAGTTATATTGGCATGCATTATATCTACCTAGAAGTAGACAGTATAGTGTGTTGATGCAAAATGGTAAATACGGCATCATTATTCAACCAAATATGACAATTATTATCAATTAAACATCGCAGATCTGACGCCTTTCCATCTGGCAATGTGGGAAGGTCGACTTATTACCAACATGTAAAGAAACCACGTGTATATAAAAAAACAAATATTATTATATCTAAATTACTGCTTCACAACAGCGCGGTCGCTGTTTCAAAAATTTAGACCGAACATTAAAGGTATTTACAATATAAACGATTGATATCATAATCTGATGGTTGCCGGTTTTTGGTCAGCTTTGCCATAAGTTTTGCTTTATAAGGCTTACGTAGGAATGCAGGGTATTCGACGGTGTACTGTTTAGAGACGAGGTGTGACACCGCTTTACAGCCCAGCTTCCCGTAAGAAGTCCAGATAACTTCTTCCGGCAGTTGTTATCTCACTTCGCTCGTACGTAACACGAGTACCCGGTTGGCTGTCGTAACCTGATGTACTGCGATATCGCCGTGGCCGGGATAATACTAATGTTCACCTGCTTTTTACCGCAGAAACTTTAGTAAGCGTCGATCTCGTGGAATGTTAATTAAATACGGCACGTGACTCGCTCTCGCTGGACAGCTCAAAGAGTTGACGTCTAGCGGGGGGGGGGGGGGGAGGGGGGCATGCCAACTATCTGGACTCTTGGATGCCTATGTCTTAGTTAATTAACGTTCCGCTGAGATTACATATATTCATAGTACTCTGACCTAATATTATATAAATCAGTGGTCTTTACATGTTTTAAAAGTACAAAGTCGGTTTAATTGTAAGATCGTGTTACACAGCAGAAACTGTACATATTCTAACGTCGTGACAGCTCAAACGTGTTTCGACCCGACTATTGTGTTTTCATTGCACGTTGAACGGCACGGCAAGGTCAATGTTCGGTTAACGGTAAAACTATACTTTAAAATTGTTGTTCATTAACGCACATTTGGGCGGTGAAGATGTTAAATAAATAAGGTTATACTATAAACATGATCTTACGATAAAAACTACCTGAATGTGTATCTTTAAGACACATCCAATGTGTATCTTTAAGACACGTCCAATGTGTATCTCTAAGACACGTCCAATGTGTATTTTGAAATAAGCTTATACGAACATTATTCGCAGCATAATGTACGCAAGGTTGAATTCACCTATATCCACCTATTGTTATATATCACGACGAATAATGGGTCAACACTTTTTTGTACTAACAAGATATGCATAATTTCGTCACATCAACGTCCGAACCCAACGTGACGTGTTCGGTACAGACTATGCTGTACGTGACGTCGTTACTATGACTTCACTCAACACACGCGTGATCGACGGGATGACCCGATGTTGACAATGGCGATTGCAGTCGGCGACTGTGACGTTTGGCACACCTAATGAACTAGTGTCAACTTATCGCCACGTGCCACTAGTAAGCGCGAACACACACGTGCTCGTGAGCTCGTGTGCCTGCGCTCCGAAGCATTGATTTTACGGAGCATATAGATACTTACTAATCTGTCAATACCTGTATTGTACATATCTATATTAGTAGACAATAGACGTCAGTGTAATCATGAAGTGTCACAGCTGTTGTTTTGTTACATTATTAATAAATGCCGTCTGACGAAAGCTGATGGTCTTCATTAATTGGAATTGTACTTTTAAATTGTATGTTGCATGATATATGAAGATTCCCTGTTTACATTCGTCTCGCCGGCAAGATCAGTAATAATAACAACACGTATTGATAATACATCATACAACAAACCACAATAATGATGATGATGATGATATTGTTATTGTTGTTATGACGATGTGTGCCTTTTGTGTAGGGGCCTACGACGGAAGGGGACGATTTGATGGGAGAAATCGTATAGTAGTAGTAGTAGTAGTAGTAGTAGTAGTAGTAGTAGTAGTAGTAGTAGTAGTAGTAGTAGTAGTAGTAGTAGTAGTAGTAGTAGTAGTAGTAGTAGTAGTAGTAGTAGTAGTAGTAGTAGTAGTAGTAGTAGTAGTAGTAGTAGTAGTAGTAGTAGTAGTAGTAGTAGTAGTAGTAGTAGTAGTAGTAGTAGTAGTAGTAGTAGTAGTAGTAGTAGTAGTAGTAGTAGTAGTAGTAGTAGTAGTAGTAGTAGTAGTAGTAGTAGTAGTAGTAGTAGTAGTAGTAGTAGTAGTAGTAGTAGTAGTAGTAGTAGTAGTAGTAGTAGTAGTAGTAGTAGTAGTAGTAGTAGTAGTAGTAGTAGTAGTAGTAGTAGTAGTAGTAGTAGTAGTAGTAGTAGTAGTAGTAGTAGAGCAGCAGCAGCAGCAGCAGCAGCAGCAGCAGCAGCAGCAGCAGCAGCAGCAGTAGTAAAAGCTTTATTTCATGATGGTGACCATGTCACGTTTATCGCGTGATTTTCAATGGGCCGTCAATCACATCCACTCTTACATACACAGTTATATAACGATGATAAAATATACAAGTCAAAGCAATATATAAACAAAATAAAACATAATAAAACATAACACACACACACACACACACACACACACACACACACACACACACACACACACACACACACACACACACACACACACACACACACACACACACACACACACACACACACACACACACACACACACACACACACACACACACACACACACACACACACACACACACACACACACACACACACACACACACACACACACACACACACACACACACACACACACACACACACACACACACACACACACACACACACACACACACACACACACACACACACACACACACACACACACACACACACACACACACACACACACACACACACACACACACACACACACACACACACACACACACACACACACACACACACACACACACACACACACACACACATACATACATGCATACGTAAAAGGTGTCATTATAATTGAAAAAAATATATAAGAAATTATAAATAAATACATATTATGTGGAGATAGATGGGGGGAGAGAGAGAGTAGGGGAGAACTGGGAGGAAAGAAGAATGCATAGCCACATATGAGGAGAATGAAATACTGACATAGAGATGCTATTAAAGTAGAGTGCTAGGTCGGGAGAACAAAAAAGAGAAAACAGGGGCCAGAGACAGAGAGCGCGAATGGGAGCTGGAGAGGCCGAGGGTTGTGGATAGAAAACGGGACAGAAACACAGAGGTAGAGGAAGTACCGGTCATCACACAACATCGACATGCCCACAAAGAGCGCATAATGCTAAAACATCCCAATCGTTATCTGTAACAAGATCAAATCATCCAAACCGCACTCTAGTCGCTGTCGTATCGCGAAAACCTGACTAGTGTCACGAGCTTCAATTACAAAATTACGGGCCCGGCCGAAGAAAAGGCTATTTTTAGAGGCACGCGCCCAGTTTAATAACGCGCGCGTGCACCGAATTACAGCTAGTTTGTGGCAGCCAGTCTTCAGGGATAGCACAGTATCTCGAATACATTCACAAACAAACTTAATGAACTGAGATAAAATCGAACTACGGATTCGATCAGTTTATAATTTCATATTTATGTTCAACCATCTATCAGCCCATCAACCCACGTTGTCCAGCCGTACATTAAATAACGTATATACACACGCATGTATGCGCGCACGCACACGCACACATACACGCACACGTACGCATGCACGTATACGTGCACGCACACGCGCAAACACCACACACGCACGCACACAGACACGGACACACACACAAACACAAACACACACAAAACCATGTAATGTAAACCATTTCATTAAGCTGTCCATCCATTCATTTATTGATCCATCCATTCGCACATCTTTAGAACAGCCCATCCATATATCAATTATCCAATCAATATCCATCCACCAACCAATCAATTAATCCACTCATCCATCCATCCATTCATCCAGTATGTCAATAATTTCATCAAATGGTTCATCTATTCATCCATTTATAAACCACCCATCCGACCACGCAAACTTCTGCCAGTCATCAACCATATTCATCGACCGACCTAGACAGCCTCCGACGGAATTAGTCAATCATTCAACAAACCTGCCAACCATCAGTAATGTAACTATCAACTACACAACCAAACAACCAAACACAACGAACAAATCACTGTGCGTTCGTGCGTGCGTGCGTGTTAAAAGATATACTATAGTATTAGTATACATCCATATATCCCAACCATTTAGCATGCAATGGTTGAGTTTTCTCTCGCTTTAACTACTTATCCGGCTGATTTCCTCGCCTAATTGAATATAGTTCTTCAAGCGCCCAGTTGAAGTTGTCTGTCTCGTTACTACTATCGCCAGTTGCCTTAGTTTAGCTGTCAAACGTGCATTATTGTCTCCAATCCAGTGCAGTCGTGCGCTGCCAGAAACGTAGATTAGCTGCAATCTGTCCGTCTTACTGTAAACATGTCATTTTTTACACGGTGAAAAAAATAGCAACGGCTGTGCGCCTCTCCACAGCCGCAGCCGCCAGCCGAGACCAGCGCGGAACGAACTGGGACGAACTGGGACGGTTCACGCAGTCGTTACATTACGTTTGTAGGGTTTCGATAAAAGTCGCGTTAAAGTACTTGGACAGCAGCCGGTGGTTATAGTGCTGGTAGTGCCGGTAGTGCCGGTGGTGCCGTGGTGCCGTTGAACTTAGCAAGTGCCTCTTGAGGGCCAGGACAGTGCGTGCGTGCCTAACCGCATTAGTGATGTACACCGAGAGATCAAGTTTCGCCACCCACCGCCGCCGCCGCCGCCGCCGCATTCCACCAAACCGAGCATACTATAGCTAACTATCGCAGCTTTGACGGACAGACGAGATCTGGAGCGCGCCCAAGTAGTTGTGGCAGTTAGCATCGCGGTCACGTCTCTTGTGGCCGATGTAAGCGAGCCGTAAACACACGAGGATGGCGCCGGTCCGATCTGTCGGCAGTCGGCTACTCTTGTCATTGTGGACTTTTACTGCGTTAACAATACTGATACTTGCATCGACAACACACGGGGACACCTCTACCCTCGGAAAAGGTAGGTCTACCGCACGATTGCTAAATGTGATTACGACGGAGGACATTTTAACTTGCAAACTGGGGGCATTGCCATTGCCCCTAACCTTTTGAGTTACCATCCCCCGAATTACCCCTGACCCTGCCTTATTCAACTAATGTCAGTATAGTTGTTGTCCGCAGTTTTTTCACATAAAATGATGCTTACAATTTAAGCAATTGCCTTAGCAAAGGTAAGTAAGTTCTTAAAGGTAAGTTCATATATAGCACAGTGACCGGTCATTGGAATGTTTTTCACTTCACCCCCCTGGCAGACCTGTTCACTCCGACACCAACTCAACTTCTCTGGGAAGCATTCAACCAGGCTACATTTACTGCACGAAAGCTGTTAGTCCACAGTATTTTATCTATCACCATCTACAGCCAGTTAATATACAGCTGAGTGACCTGGTGCGACGTGGGCTGAATGGAATTACTTATTAACTTCGAAACGACAAGAAGATGATTCGAACCCGGCCGGGTCCTCTCGGTTAACAGTCCGATGTTCCAACTTCTGTGCTGCTATGCCCCACGACAAAATTCAATCCGTCAAAGGCAGCACTGCCACTGGGCTGGTTTAGCCTACTGAGCCACCCGCACCAACACGCACCTTGTCACATCCCATTCGTAAACCGAGGACGTCATCGCACAGTGATGGATCCAGGGCGTACGGGGCACGTCTTGCCATTTCCAGTTTGTTCTCTTTTGTCTTAGAAGCGGGCGTTTTGTTTTGTTAGTTAGACGAACACTCTGAAAGTGTGCATTACACCAGACCAAGCATTTATCAACAGGATCCATATAGGGTCTACTCTGTGAAAGGTCTTTCTTGTCTGCACATAGTTAGCGGATACTGAACATTCTTGGATATGTAAAATGAAAGTTATCTGATTTGATTAGTTAGTGGACAGTTTATGTTTGCGGGTCCACCCCCCCCCTCAGTGACCTCACATTAAATGTTGATGCATATAATATTACTTTGCAACTGAAATCGATTTACACGTGGATCTTGCATACATACATAGGCCTACCAGAAATACATATAAGATATAAAATGCATAAGACATAAAATGCATAAGACATACAATGCATAAAACATAAAATACACAAAACGTAAAACATAAACTACATAAAACGTAACTTTATACAAAACTCCGCCACTTTGGCCATTGACGTAGTGATTTAACTACAAAATACACTAATCCTTTGCACCCGTCCTACCAACACCCCGTAACAGAACCCGTCGACTGCGATAATGAGGGTTGACAGAGACAATCACAACCCGGGTAAAATGTGTCACTTCGAGACAACGCCTCTACGGCTGGGTAGCAGTGACACGCATTAATCTGACAGACTTGACGGCAGTGGGATGGAACAGAGGATACGCTGGGTGTATTCTACTACAAGGCGGTGTAACGGCGTCCCTGTCATTCAATGCTAAGAATTGATTTGTTGCATAATTAAAAGAAAATAATATATATCGGGGTTTGCTCGGTTTGCCGTTGGTGGCCATTATACGCAGTGGTGTATTTAGGATTTCGCGAAAGGGCGGGGGGGGGGGCAAGGTTACTCACCCATTAGTTTACCATGCTACTATATAGTTGCGCAACAGATTATACATTATACGAAAAAAAACGCCTTTGTGAAATTAAAAAAAAATACATAATTTCTCAGAAGAAAAGACAAGCTCACAAACCGTGTTCGACTTATAGCTGCTGAAATGTCGTATTCCAAATGTCGATTAACTCTTTTCATTTCGTCAAATAAACAGTGCTTTAATTATCTAATAAAAGCCGCCATCAACATTTCCCTTTGATTATAATGGCGCCTCAATCGTGCCTGCTGTCTGTGTCATATCCAGCACACGGTTGGAGACAGAATGGATGTCACTTGGGTCGTGACAAGAAATATTCTCGAGACAATACGGCCACTCACCACTATCTATACATAACTCATAACGTCTCAACCATTTATTGACAATTATGCGCTTTGTATATAATGTTTTAATAAGGAAATAAGCGATGTATGTTGCATCAACATGATTCTGATGAATGTGCCATTAATCAACGCTAAATACTAACACCTGTGCATGAGCAACGGATTTAATTATTTAACCTGACTACTAAACTGTTACTGTGACGATGAACATGAATGTTAGACGTACCTTCAATGATATGTGTTATTGTATGTTATTATATGTTATTGTATTATTTAAAACTAAGTGCAAAGAGGACTTCTGATTAAGTTCTTAGTGTCAGCGCGAACAGCCACCAACGTTTCGCAGCGAACGAAGACGCAAATAATAGCAACCTGCTACAACTACTGTATGGCTTTATGTGAACACCTCGTCGTAGTGAACACGTCACCATAACGGACAAATGTCCTAGTTCCATTCTTGTCCGATATATAGAAGATTTACTTTAAATTGTCAACAGTACGCGATAGCCCGGATAAGCGTTATCTCAAGTATTCCGTCGATACTGGAGCAATTTTAATGAGCGAGTGCACTTGGTTGAGTCGTGTTAGATTATTGGACTTCGCCACCGTAGATATGACATCATTTAAGTTCGCGTGTACCGTCGTCTGACTTAAGTGTTGGATTGACCGGACCATGAGTGTGACCGAGTTTAAATTTGTCGTTATAAGGTTGCATCCAAGGGTTCGCTCGGCTGTAACTGTGTCGCTATATATTCTCACGGCAAATGGTCGGCATAACTTGCCTTACAGCTGCGCGGTCTGCAGAGCAGACACATGTAATTGGCAGAAATATCAATATTACACATGTCTAATCAGCTTTAATAACGTTTTAGCAACCCATAAATACTATAATTTATTAACAAATAACCCATATTACCATTCAACGTATAAACAGTTTATGCTACGAGTTTCGGATTTCCCCAAGAATCACATTGTTACTATTGTTACATTGTTACTATTTTTACTATTGTTACATTGTTACATTGTTACTATTGTTACATTGTTACATTGTTACATTGTTACTATTGTTACACTGTTACTATTGTTACATTGTTACTATTGTTACATTGTTACTATTACTGTTACTTATTATGCGTCGAATGTGGCAATGGAAATTCCGATAGTCCTTTTCTAAACGAAAACAAACCATAGAAACAAACCGAACAGTGTAAGCATCCCTTATTTACAATTGTCTTAACGTTTTGTCTTATCGTTGCGGTGGTACGAAATTACTCCATAAATTTAGACGTCTTTAGAAAGACATAATATCGAGATATTTCCTTGGACACTTCAGGTGTATCGTATACTCTGCTACCAGTGTGTCAAAATCGTACTGCGTGGGTTGTTAAAATTACTCGCTTACGACAAGAGCTACAATTGAATTGAACTTTGCAAGGATTTCTCTAATCTGTCTACACTACTTGATTTGAAACGTTGAGAATGTCTAACGCTATCAACGTGACAGTAGCGAGTGATTCGTTCCACGAATGGTACAAGTGAACATTCCGCGGTCTCCCGCAAAGTGCACCACGGTATATACTGCGGCATTATTCCCTAAACACATTATGCATAATCACTGACTGTGTTGTGGCTTCGAACGCACTCGCTGCTCTGCCCGTGTGAGTATCCGCGTAGATGTGACGGTTTAGACGTGTGCATTTGCGTGAATCCGAGCATACATATCTAGGCGGGCGATAATAAAGGGAACCAGTATGCGTTATACGTAACAGTATCTGGGTTTCTGAGTTGCAAGTTACGTTGACATCCACACTGCACTGTCACGACGGATGGTATTGCATACATGCCTGTTTGCAAATATTTGTGTGAAGCAACGATATGTTGAGCCATTGGAGAGTTTGACGAAGTGACTGGGCGCTGCAGTCACAGCGGGGAAGGTTGCTTTGGAATCAATCCTGACAGGTCGATACATTTCTGAGAAATGAGGAAACCAAGGGATGCTTTTTCCCAGTGTATCCTCATTTTAGTGGACATTTCCTTCCTTCCAGCCCAGTCATAGCTACGTCTCCTTTGGCCAATCCAGGATCCATCCATCCATCCGATTCCCCACTCCTGTAGGCTAACACATCCATGACCCGTCCACCCCCACTCCTATGGGCTAACACATCAATGATCCGTCCACCCCCACTCCTATGGGCTAACACATCCATGATCCGTCCACCACCACTCCTATGGGCTAACACATCCATGATCCGTCCACCCCCACTCCTATGGGCTAACACATCCATGATCCGTCCACCCCCACTCATATGGGCTAACACATCCATGATCCGTCCACCCCCACTCCTATGGGCTAATACATCCATGATCCGTCCACCCCCACTCCTATGGGCTAACACATCCATGATCCGTCCACCACCACTCCTATGGGCTAACACATCCATGATCCGTCCACCCCCACTCCTATGGGCTAACACATCCATGATCCGTCCACCCCCACTCATATGGGCTAACACATCCATGATCCGTCCACCCCCACTCATATGGGCTAACACATCCATGATCCGTCCACCCCCACTCATATGGGCTAACACATCCATGATCCGTCCACCCCACTCATATGGGCTAACACATCCATGATCCGTCCACCCCCACTCCTATGGGCTAACACATCCATGATCCGTCCACCCCCACTCATATGGGCTAACACATCCATGATCCGTCCACCCCCACTCATATGGGCTAACACATCCATGATCCGTCCACCCCCACTCATATGGGCTAACACATCCATGATCCGTCCACCCCCACTCATATGGGCTAACACATCCATGATCCGTCCACCCCCACTCATATGGGCTAACACATCCATGATCCGTCCACCCCCACTCATATGGGCTAACACATCCATGATCCATCCACCCCCACTCATATGGGCTAACATATCCATGATCCGTCCACCCCACTCCAATAGGCTAACACATTGAAATACACGTGTATCGTATTGTGCAGCTCCAACCTGACCCCTAAACGGAGCCTTCACACATATTTTATTATAATGTATTGTTATAATTGTATAGTTTTGTTGCTGTACCGACGTTGTCATGGTAACATTCCCCCAAAACTTCTCCTTCTCGTGTAAGATGCCGTCCGCCTATTGAAGCCAAGATAGAATATGGCCAAACCCTTTACAAAAATGCAATGAGAAATTTGTGTCTGGCGAAAATTATTGGTCGAAAACATAAGAATATGTTTGATGATATTGGGGAACCTATCCACGATAGCCTTACAAAAAATTAACATGAATTTAGATTGCACGGTGTTTTTCTTAATAGTTCATTGTTCTACTACATGTAAAAGTGTAAATGAAAAACCGCAGTCTTTATTAACCTCGTCGGCTTCCAAGAACTTTTGATTTGTCGACCGGAAGTCTTGGAAGTAGTGCATGCAACTTAAAGTTGCTGTAAACATTGTAAAGATGTCTGTGTCAGTGGTCCACTCCGTCGGGTGAACAGATGACTCAAGGGTAATGAATGTAGCATTACATCAAATGGCGACACGCGTATGTTTTTTCCGCCAGGCGGGGTGGGAATGACAACTATACTATGCGACATGAAACGTCAACAAACAGGGTAATGGAAAACCTCCTTTGGAGACGACTTCCATGATGAGTTACGCCTTATGGAATTCGTCGTCGTCGTCGTCATCATCATCATCAATATCATCATTATCATCATCATCATCATCATCATCACCACCTTATTATTCTTCTTCCTCTTCTTCACGTTGCTGGCATCGCCGTGGCGAGAGATGTACACGTTGTTCTGTCCAAGGTCGTGAAGTTACGGACAGGTCCACTTCCATGTCTACTTCCAACGAGTTACGGACAGGTCCACTTCCATGTCTACTTCCAACGAGTTACGGACAGGTCCACTTCCATGTCTACTTCCAACGAGTTACGGACAGGTCCACTTCCATGTCTACTTCCAACGAGTTTTGACCGTCCCCTGGATCGTCTGTCCCCGGTCTTTTCATGTGGTCGAAAAAACATGGGTTCGTCGAATAACTGTATTTTCCTGTGCGTCACTGGCAGACAACTCGTCTGTGGAGAACACGACATATATTGGAAACGTATAATCCAGTAACTTCTGCGTCAGTCCAAAACTAAAAATGGGTCTGAGCAGCATCATATCCGTTCTTCGTTGAAGTCTGGAAAACTTTTCGTGTGGTACAAAAACGACTCAACAGTATCAAGGCATATGGCGGCTGTTCAACGTAGAACGATCACTGACGTCGATCCCAGGGGAGCAGTCAAAACTACAGGAACGTTTGTGCTGCCCGTTTGTTTGCACCGAGCTCACGCCCGTTCAAGGCATGTAGATGACACGCCCGTTCAAGGCGTGCAGATGACACGCCCGTTCAAGGCATGTAGATGACACGCAATCGAGGCCTATATGTATGGCTTCTTCAGCACAGGACGACTTGACAGTTGTGTCCAGCATTCGTTTGTTTACATAATAAACATCAAGTAAGAAGTACATTTTTAACGTAAAATACTTTAAATGTCACATTTATCGCAAGTTCACCGTCAATCATCTGTTTGTAGCCTGTCTTCTGTCAGGTGTTAATTCTGTTTTGAACATATTCACACTGCCAACTCATACACATGCGGCAGGTAATTTATTCCAGTAGTGCATTATCCTGTGGGAGAATAATAATTCTTTTTATTCATGCATGCTCTTTCCCTTTACCGTTGAGGACTAATTTAATATAGTGGTTTTATTTATTGAAAGAGAGAGAGAGAAGAGAGAGAGAGAGAAGAGAGAGAGAGAGAGAGAGAGAGAGAGGGAGGGAGGGAGGGAGGGAGGGAGGGAGGGAGGGAGGGAGGGAGGGAGGGAGGGAGGGAGGGAGGGAGGGAGGGAGGGAGGGAGAGCTATAGCTACTTCCAGGTGTCATGTTCTATGTTATGTTCTGGTAAGATAACTACCGCCCGTCCAACACGGTAGCGTCAGACACAGTGCACAGACAATACAAGATAATACACTAATTGGTTTGTATAACGCATGTAAACGTGACAGACGACACAGTCCAGCGTTGACACAAGATTACGTGCGTCTGGCGCCGTCGCCAGGCGGACAGATTAAGCGACGGTCGTCGGACTACGTGTCTTGTCGCGTGTCATGTGGCACCATCGATGTGGTGCGAATATGGCTCCATTGTTTTCTGTGCATTATGTGGCACAATTAATCTAAACCTATATTATGATGAATAATTTATATCATTATTCATAATAGTAAATCAGTAATTGACGTAGTGTCTCGCTATGCACTACGTTGATTACTGATTTACTATGATCAATAATGATATCGATTATTCGTCAAAATATAAGTATACGTATGGATAATAAATGATACTACAGAGTCTCCATTGTCTAATCGTGGCCTGCCTTCGCCAATATCATCGTCGTCGTCATCGTCGTCGTCGTCGTCGTCGACACAACACTATCTTGTCGACATAACAAACACTATCTTGTCGACATAACAAACACTATCTTGTCGACATAACAAACACTATCTTCGCCGTCGCTTTCGTCGTAGTTGTCTGTTTTGACAGCAAAGTTCGTATTAAGAGACGTGTGATGTGGCTACTATGTAGAGAGTGACGGAGAAACAACATCGTAGTTTACAAAACATTGCAAGGTTGCAAGGTTGACAATACAGACACTGCCTTGTCGACATAACAAACACTATCTTGTCGACATAACAAACACTATCTTCGCCGTCGCTTTCGTCGTAGTTGTCTGTTTTGACAGCAAAGTTCGTATTAAGAGACGTGTGATGTGGCTACTATGTAGAGAGTGACGGAGAAACAACATCGTAGTTTACAAAACATTGCAAGGTTGCAAGGTTGACAATACAGACACTGTCTTGTCGACATAACAAACACTATCTTGTAGACATAACAAACACTATCTTCGCCGTCGCTTTCGTCGTAGTTGTCTGTTTTGACAGCAAAGTTCGTATTAAGAGACATGTGATGTGGCTACTATGTAGAGAGTGACGGAGAAACAACATCGTAGTTTACAAAACATTGCAAGGTTGCAAGGTTGACAATACAGACATTTAAAGACGTGCGAAAGATTGAAACAAATCCGCACTGACTGATTTACCTCCCGATTTTTTAAAGCTTCGAATGACGAAGACCGTTTGAATTTCGCCTGATGTTTTCCCTCAGCGGCCCGTCGGGTTGGCAGGTGTAGGGGTGTCCTCGAGATAAGGAGAACTGTCCACATAAACCAGCTGCGTCTGATGCGAAACACATTGAGTAGAAAGTTGGAGAGCGAATATTGCGATCTGTCATAGCTGGCTAATTGGAAGATATAGGAAAACAGTGTTACAGTCCGTTCCTGTTCATCTGTGACTTATTCATTTATACTAGAGTTGCAGCTACGTGTCGGGTTTAATACTGTGTGTAATCTCGAACAATTTAACTGTGCAATGTAAATGTTGGGATATTTCTATAACCTCGTTAGAAGAAACTCGTTCACTAGCCGTGTTTGTCCAACCCTTCGAAGACATTGGCCACTGTACGGCAGCAATCAAGCAGTGTGTCATACATAGACATCGTGTCGTCTGTGATTAGATTACATCCACTTGACATGACAAGGACTTGTCGATGTCAAGTATATAACATCCTTTTCTCATACTCGAGATATTGACCAACCTATATAACGTATATTCGACAATCACGTCGTGTTTTTGCACAAATCCAGACATAATAAATAATAGTGCACGCGCGGACATTTAGGTAAATATGAATTTATCATTGTATGAATGCGTGTTTGCATTATATGTATACGTATGCATAAAAAGAAAGTTCTACCGAATTACCATTCCCAATGGTTTAATTTTTCGTTTTGCTAGTTTTTGTTGTTGTTATCATTATGGGTCAAATAAAGCACATTTTAATAGTAATTTATTGTTTTCTAAACCTCTTTTGAACAATGATATGGCCATGTGTGAACACTGCCAGACTTATACTGAGTACTTACTTAAATTCCCAATGACGGGCTGGTAACGTACAAACAAGTCGTGCAGTAGCGGTAGTAGTCCTGGTAACGTACAAACAAGTCGTGCAGTAGCGGTAGTAGTCCTGGTAACGTACAAACAA
This sequence comes from Lamellibrachia columna, assembly GCA_963662155.1. Taxonomy (NCBI): domain Eukaryota; kingdom Metazoa; phylum Annelida; class Polychaeta; order Sabellida; family Siboglinidae; genus Lamellibrachia; species Lamellibrachia columna. Next base: position 50,113,225 of record OY759271.1, read on the forward strand.
GTCACGCAGTGTCGGTAGTGGTCCTGGTAACGTACAAACAAGTCGTGCAGTAGCGGTAGTAGTCCTGGTAACGTACAAACAAGTCACGCAGTGGCGGTAGTGATCCTGGTAACGTACAAACAAGTCGTGCATTAGCGGTAGTAGTCCTGGTAACGTACAAACAAGTCACGCAGTGGGGGTAGTGGTCCTGGTAACGTACAAACAAGTCGTGCAATGGCGGTAGTGATCCTGGTAACGTACAAACAAGTCGTGCAGTGGCGGTAGTGATCCTGTGCACGAAGATAAGATGTGGTTATTTTGTGGTTCCGTATGATGTATGTTGATATTTCTTGTTTTAAATAAACTGACAGAATTTCGTGTTTAAGCTGTCCTAGGCGGTTGTGTTGATTATCGACATATCTGATTTGAGGAAAATTAAACATACAAATGTATGCGCGATATTGGAAAACTGTCTACAAAAAAAAAATATTGACCAATATAGCTGCTAGATGTTCTGCTTGAAACTGTGCACCAGTTTGTTGCAGAGAGAGAGAGAGAGAGAGAGAGAGAGAGAGAGAGAGAGAGAGAGAGAGAGAGAGAGCTTCAACAGCCGGCAATTCAATTCCTGTGTATAAACCCTAGTGCGTTAATTCGTTTTGGGAGCGTGTCAAAGTTTATCAACACATTATCCGTTTTGTATACCACCAAAGCGTGTGAACAGTATACATATCGGTCTGTTCTAAACAGATTCGACCTGACCACCTGCTGTTAATCTAAAGGTCGTTAGTTAGGGGGTAACAACCATCTACCCTTGGGGGCTGTTGGCAAAATAATCGTCACTTAGCGCAGTATGTTTGCTCGCTCGTTCTCACATTCCACTAAACCCTCCACATTAATTTAATGTATACTTTCTCGGTAATTGTATGTATCCGAGATTGTTAAATGTCTCCTTCGTGTTACCGTACATATCTTACAGCATCGCTATTTCGCTAACAAAGAAATCGTGCCAACTAGAATACCATGCATATTAAAATAATAAAATAGTATAAATCCACGACTGTGGAAACGCGGGTAATATTGTAAAGTCCCTGAGAAAATCTGAGTACGGACTACAGACGACCATTATACAATTTCCTCGGGTTCCTGGACAGTGCCATCAACGAAGACGTGCATCAGTGCATTAACCAGCCTTATCTCTATTCAATATATATTTCTTTTGAACGCAACTATTAAGGTTTATTCACTACAACATTTCGGCATCCATCGGTGACCTTTTTCAGGAACTGAATTCTGGGATGATTTAGTTCTTCGTATACTCGCCAGATGTTGTGTCAATCAAGTTGTCTTATACGTCAGAGTACCCGTCGTTTTGCCCTCTCTCATGTTAACTTTTGCGCAATTCTAGTATTGTGTGTTTTTTTCTAAGAAAGTGTCCCCAAATTTGATCACCCACAATTTCCACCCAAAACATTAAAGCATTTTCAAATTTAGCCAATCCCGGCAAAACACTGGTGACTTACAAGAGTACATTAGGCCTACCTAAGTTCATCAAGTTGTAGTCTGTAAATGTATCCTTTTCTCTGTTCATAAAAAATCAGGGTGCAAAATTTCATCGAAGGGGATAATGTCTCAAAATCATCAATCTTTATTCGTATGCCACGAACCCGGAAGTAAAATAATGATGTGTCCCGCTCCTCTCGAGTAACTGCGCGAAGTGGCGCGACAGGTGCGCCACACTGCGGCAGTAACTTTGACTGACAAGTTGTTCTGTCGCGTGTCATCGGCTGTGACATTCGCGACGCAGCTGTGACTGGGATGCTAGCATTCCACTGGGTCACGACTGACAACACTTAGGTCAATAGGGGTAAAAAAAAGAGTCTGGAAAACGTTGACGCATGTTTACCATACCAATTAGGCGGGTGTTGCGGTAAAACGAGTTGCCCTATTTTGATTATCTCGCTAAGATCCCACGATTTTGCGAGGACTCGAGTCTTTAAGCGGCTAATAACATGATTCGAACCACGCATGCAATGACTCGATCACAACACCACGTACACACTATTCTTGACGTGCTCAAAACACATAACCTGCTAATCATTAACAGGTCAGTGTAGGGTTATGTACCGAGTTATGTCACACGACGAAACACGTAGAAAACGCACAATGATAGGGATGATCTTGACACAGGAGGCTGGTGTTTTGTGTCTGTTCAAACCCAATAGTTTGTAAGACAATCAGTCGTTGTCGCGTAACTATGCCACGTACGTACACTCTGTGTGGAAGTGGAACACCTTCATCAATATCGATGCTCTTCGATCCTTGCATATTCTCAAACAGTCATTCGACGCACGATCGTAACGTTGCAGCGGGCAAAGGGTTAACGGCTAAGTCCGTAGTCCTGACCAGCATCCAACTTAAACCGCGTGGTCAGACGCTATCAGGGCTTGACCGGTAACCGATATGCGTGATTCGTTTCTAATTAATCCACCAGTCCGATAGGCGCTAATTGCGTTAGGGTGCGTCAACTTGAACTAGTTACTTTGTACTTCGACAAGCAGAAATGGCCTGGGATCTGTTTCACGAAACGGTCCTACTTATCTATGCATCAGTGGATCCATGGGTTTCATGGGTCCCAAAACCCCACTAGGCCCTAGGGGGCGGTCTTAAACCCCCCTCTCCGTGGCATGGCAAACATTCCGGCAAAGAACAAAGTATGCATAATATTATATATATATATATATATATATATATATATCCAGCCAGCATGTGTGCACAACTAACCAGACAGTGGCGTTGATTTGGCACGAGACAGTACAGACCTGTACTCTCACTATTCGTGTGATTAACTGTAGACCCTGGGGCATACGTGTGTAGAACGTGAGTGGTATGAAAGAATGTCGTTCTAACAGCGATTACTTAGGGCAGGTCTACATCAAAGAATCCTTCGTAGGCCACGAGGTTGGGTTGTTCAGCTACACCCCTACACTGAGTTTACTTTCCGTTCCCACAATTTCAAAAAAGTCTTAAATTAAGTTTAAAAAAAAATAATTCATAAATTTAACATATGTGCATCGCTGAAGGTGGTGGCAACAATAGAATGTGCTGTCGTAGGAAGGGTGGTGACCCCGCGCCCTATTTGGTGTTTGTGGGTAAACAACACCAACAATGGGCGCTCGTGAACTTTTACATTTTTCAATCACTTGTTTGAAGAGCAATGTTTGAATTTCGGCAAGTGTGTAATATGGGTAAACTAGCACTGACCCCAGCAATATTGAAAACACAAATACCGGCTTGACACCAGCGCTAGCGACGCCGGAGTTGGACGGAAGGAATATTTACGAAACTGGAACGCCGTTCCCGTCGAGGGCGGAAGGACCACTCCTCGACACAGGCGCACTGTGGACTTCAACGGCGATTTGTCAAGTCGAGACGGAATTCGAGAAATGCTTAAGAACAAGCGACCGCATCGAGTGTGAAGAGCTGCGTTCCCAGGAGAGTGAGCTGGCGGCGTGATGGAGCGCAGCCGGAGGTGGCGAGTCGTTGTTTGAGAGGCTGCGTCAGGCGTGGGAACAATGCCGGTCACGTTACGGAGACGTCGGCGGTAACAGAACGTCGGCGCGAACCGCCGCGTGCGATCTGTCGGTGTACAAACCGCGGCGTAGAATGTGCGACAACATCCGTCATCGTATACGTCACGGCATTAATGATAAATATATAAATAATACGCACGCACGCACGCACGCACGCACGCACGCACGCACGCACGCACGCACGCACGCACGCACACACACACACATGTATATATAAAATATGCATATATGTATATGTAAAGCCAATTATTGTGTGTATGTATATATATATATATATATATATATATATATATATATATATATATATATATATATATATATATATATATATATATATATATAGTTGCCTTGATAGCAGACGTTTAACGTAAATTAACACCAAGTTAACATCGGCAAAGTTCAGCAGTTATTGATTCTACCCACACATCAATCATCACGATGCTAATATTATTCATCTAATATATACGTACCTTATCTTAATGTATCTTAATGTTGGGCTCGTTTCCATTTCGTAGTCTTAATGTAGATCTTCTAGTATCCCTTTGTCCAGCTCGCGGAAGACAATTCCCTTCTGAGGAAACAAGAACTTGATCTGACTGGGTCATGTTTCTAAGATGACCTACGTCATTAATCAACTCTACGACGTCTCAGAAACTTTAAAGAAAAAGTTAGAAAAGTATCACTAAAGCCAAGTGTCACCCAATATTATTTTGACATTTGAAACGTAATGTTGTATTCCGATAAAATGTGGTCCGCTGTGCTATTGATTTGAAGCCTTTGCTTTGCCCAGATAAAAAAATTATGTTTATTGCTGCAGACTTTACCCCGGCAGGCATGTTTTTTTAACACATCAACGTTCCTGGAAAAAGTACTCAGCCATGTTTAAATTAACATACAAAAAGTGCGCAGTCACTCGATTCTACCAGAGCCTATGGGCAGGTTCTCAATTAAAAGTAGGTTGAAAGGATGCAATGAGAAATGAATGAAATCACTCAACGTTAACGGGAACGACGCCATCGTGAACACCCGATCCGCCGCGTGAGGGCGCGGTGTCGCATCCACCGCGTCACCGCGTCCATTTAATGCCAGGACAGATTTGTTGAAAGAAACTTGACGAGAATCACAGCACGCGTCGTCGCCGTAGTGAGAGGTTGTCCTATTACAGGGGAGCAGTCAATTGTTAAGTGGCTTATGAGAGAAGTTGAGATGGCGCTCCGTGCTTAATGCTTTCCTCTTCGCGAGAATGTTAGGTTTAACAAGATTGAGCAAGATTGCCATCCAATGCAAAGGCTCAGAAGGCAAGTGGATAAGGATACGCTTATCGAGAGTAAAAAAAATTGTCCTATATGTGTAACCCGCCCTCCTGAGATATTTGTAAATTTTTTCAAGTTTGTACATGGAAACGGACATATTTGACGACTCCCCCAATGATCCGTCTCGCATATCGATTGATATATGGCTGGCAGCAGCACAGGGACATGTCAGTAACGATGCTATTGATTGTATATGGCTGGCAATAGCACACAGACAAGCCAACAACGGCGCTATTGATTGTTTATGGCTGGCAATAGCACACAGACATGCCAATAACGGTACTATTGATTGTTTATGGCTGGCAATAGCACACAGACATGCCAATAACGGCGCTATTGATTGTTTATGGCTGGCAATAGCACACAGACATGCCAATAACGGTACTATTGATTGTTTATGGCTGGCAATAGCACACATACATGCCAATAACGGTACTATTGATTGTTTATGGCTGGCAATAGCACACATACATGCCAATAACGGTACTATTGATTGTATATGGCTGGCAATAGCACACAGACATGCCAATAACGGCGCTATTGATTGTTTATGGCTGGCAATAGCACACAGACATGCCAATAACGGTACTATTGATTGTTTATGGCTGGCAATAGCACACAGACATGCCAATAACGGTACTATTGATTGTATATGGCTGGCAATAACACACAGACATGCCAATAACGGCGCTATTGATTGTTTATGGCTGGCAATAGCACACAGACATGCCAATAACGGTACTATTGATTGTTTATGGCTGGCAATATCACACAGACATGCCAATAACGGTACTATTGATTGTATATGGCTGGCAATAGCACACAGACATGCCAATAACGGCGCTATTGATTGTTTATGGCTGGCAACAGCACACAGACATGCCAATAACGGCGCTATTGATTGTTTATGGCTGGCAATAGCACATAGACATGCCAATAATGGTATGCTGTCGATTGCGGATGTAGGTAAATGTCGTCGTTTGGATAAGAAAAATTACGAGCAGATTCTTAATTATTTTCTCAAAAACTAAATTATAGGATTCGACAAGCACATCGCTGCATATAAATGACAGAGCAAACAGCAACATGAAATATTGCTTTTATTAAATCATAAGCGTCCAGAGTCGGGAAATGTTAGAATTAACTGTCCAGAGTGGGGCAATGTTAGAATTAACTGTCCAGAATGGGGCAATGTTAAAATTAACTGTCCAGAGTGGGGCAATGTTAGAATTAACTGTCCAGAGTGGGGCAATGTTAGATCCTTTTGACATTGTTGCCAATTGATAAATACAGTCTGGCCTAATCTCACGTCTAACCAAGCGGCAGTTGCCATGTTGATACTCGTACTGTATGTAAAATGCAGCCTGACATATACACGCAGTACTGAAGCCGGTGCAGGATAATTATGTGAATTTCGTGGGTAGTATACTAAAATATCCTGTTTTATAGGTACAAGGTCAAAATTATAGTATTATATGTAATTGACCATAATGTTATAACTTGCAGTAGTAAACATATTCCTATGTCCACTAATAGCACAATATGCCAATATAATTAGTTCTATTTAGATATAAGAGCCTACTCTCTGTTTTGTGCCAATGTGGTTGAATATTTTCAACTTATTGTAATCAGTATTCAGCTTTGCAACACTTAAACAGGTATTCAGTCGCATATTTATGTCATTGTATAAAGTCAAATATTCATCTATAAACTTGAGCGAATGCAGAAAAATAAAATACGTCAGTCATTCATTGGGTTATTTATAAACTGTGTACACATAATTCATTACATGCGTCAACAATCAACAACGCGCACTGTTGACATATATCAATAAGCCAGCTACGACGTGTTTACGTTTCACGCAACTATCGGGTAATAAAATAGCAGGAGCAGGCTATTTCTCTATGCCACCCTTCGTTTCATCTTCTGCTATACGAAGTCTTGGACGAAGGTATTCCGAGGTGATCATATTTCATCATGATTAATAGACAGTTATCTCGACTCGGAAGATAAACGGCGCGCGCCAACAGCGCGATAAACGACGACAGATAATTGGATGATGTGTTTATGCGCGTCGCGTGAGGATAGGGCTAATCGTGGGTCGGCCGGGTAAGAAGGTTGTCTGTAAATGAGGACCGCGATGCCTCCCTTCCTTATCAAGTGCTCGGTTTCCGCGTCTGTACGAGCGAGGCCCGGACACGATAACGAGTTGATCCACTCTGACACAGCGTGATTAACCGACCACTTCTCCACCAGGTCAGTGTTCGTGGTCAACTAAGATGGTGACAGATCTTGTTTCATTTCCGGAATCATGGCAGGCGAATAGAGTGCCGATGATTACGAAACGGTATCTATCCCTTTTCGAGGATTTCTTGCACTTCGAAAACAAATTCTGAAAAGGAACAAGGTTTATTTTCAGAGCCTGTACATGTTTATAATTGTTTCTACTCAAAAAGCTGATTGGCAGCGCGCGAGCTCATACACGCACACGCACACGCACGTGTCACTGATGGAAGGACCTCTCGTCTACAAAGACAACATACGGTTTGTTTGGGCTACAAATGACTGAGAGCATCTTCCATCATAAATGAAATTGTAGGCTTTGACGAAAACACCACTGTAGCAACGTGCGCTGTTTCAATAAAGTCACTTTTAACATTTTACACGTGTTAATTCTTGTCGAATTCGTGTGGCTAGGAAACGTTGCATACATCACGATTCTGTTCGTTCTCAGTAGTGATATGACGATTTAGTGAGGCGCTGTGATACGAATTAGACTAAACATAGCGCTATCATCCCTTCGCAAACCGACTACTCCGAGTTAGGCGTCGATGAGCCGATTAAATCAAATCTACGAAGTCGTATTTCCGGCAGATTTCCAACACCAAACGTAACTGTTTTGAAATAACGACACCAACCATACGTAGTATATATATATATGCATAAGATGCACATAAAGATGCACAAAATAGATATGAGTGTATGGGATGCTGATGTGCACTTATGTGCAACGTATGTATAAAAAGGACGGAATTTTGTTTTACCGTTCAGTATATTCTCTACATTACAATATAAGGCCTATATGAGTGCATGATTACTGTAGGACTCCTACAAAACTCTATAGTATCCGTAAACCTGCTATTTCTCAAAGAGATCCTCGTGGAAGTTGCCGTACTGAAAACAGATAATCATTCTCTTTGACGCTGAATAACATACACATATACAAGGTGTTTTATAGACTAAGTGGTGTGACTTTGCGGTCACATTGACCCACCATCGGCTGGTCTGCGTCAGGTACTTAATGCTTATCAACCGACAAGTAGCCGCGGTATATAACACTTTACTTGAGTAGCCGAACGCGAACCGTGTTCCCAAATTAGTCCGTAGCTTTAGTTGGTGAAATATACCCTGACACTTTAGGTTAAGCGTCACTTGATGTGGTTTGAAAAGAAGGTTTCTTGTTCAAGATAGCATTCAATGGTCTCTCTGTTTGCGATGGTAAACGATGTTCTCGGTCGATGGACTGTGTGCATGCTAACTTGTTTGTTTTAGAGCGTTATTCTGTACGTGTGTTAAAATGTACGTGTGTGTTAAGGTACACATTAATATGAGTGTAGTCACGTTTCTGAACATTCGGTAACACTTTGTCCTAATTATAACGTAGAAGCAAAGAAAGTGTATTTATGAAAGTAAACTAGACTCGAGGGAATATCATAATTCTGAAGAACAGTTAATTGGATTGCCTATTCCTATGAAAGTCACCACGCGATGCAAATGCGATCTTTTATAACCTATCTGGCGTCTCGTGCACGTCTCCTGCAGCTGCCTTCTCTCAGCTAGTTTCTCCTTCACAGACGTTGCGTAAGCACTGTTCTCTGCCGTAGAATGTTTCGTGGAAACGCGGATCACAGAAGCGTGGATTACGCGTTGACCATTAGTAACGGGTCACCGAGGTTTTGTTGGTCCAGGGACGTGTTCGTCTGAAACCACCGAAGTCACAACTCTATTAATCCCGATTAAGCCGACACTAAACAGCTGTCATCTGGAGTTTACGCGGGACAGAGCGGTCGGGACGATTTGACGCCCGTCCGCTTGAGGCCAAGTAGTCGACACACGCTGGCGTGTCTGCCTCGGGCCATGACAATGAACTCCCACTTCGTTCATTACCCGTCGTACGGTGTGTTGGCATGCTGGGCATGCTGGGTAATGACGATATATGACGACATAATCATGACGTGGGTCGGGGTGGCGACGTTAAACGATTGAACAATCACTTAGTTTACCGCGCATTGGCCATGTTATACGAGTGTATTATGACGTCATGTATTATGACGTCATGCTTAGCGCAGGTTATTCGACGGTTGAAATTGTGTTGTGTTTGTGTATACGTGAGTGTGCGAGCTTGTGCGCGCGCTTGCAGGTACGCACACACGCGCACGCACATACGCACGTAAGCAAACACGCACGCACGCACGCACGCACGCACGCACACACGCGCGCACGCACAGTGAACGTGAGAAGGGCCATATATCGGAGATATGGGGCTCCATTTGTTTAGAGTTGATTCAAATGCTGGGTGACATAAACAGGACAGTTAAATGAAGTGTCGGAGTGGAGTCGCTGTGTATCTGGATGGTGGCGCGGGGTGGAAGGGTGCCGTGTACTACCGCTGTATGGGATGTGTGAAGGATAACCTGTCTCAAACGCCAACATTTCACACGACTAACTGAGAAAAAACAGTGTAAAAAGAAGGAGTTTACAACTCGTCAAAAAAAAAACCTGGTGGTTGACAAACGGAACTAGCATAATTCTTTCTCACTGATGAATACTGATGCAATAGACAAGTTTATACACGCGTATGTGATGCATAAGAGGGTGCGTGCATACGCACGTACAACTTTGCAAATCATAAAATGCCATACGATATCCTCAATGAACTGTCACCAGCGATACAGCACACTTGTGTTGTTGCCACACACACAAAACAGAATGTGGAGATTATTTGGAATCAATGTTCGGGCTACACAAGAACGTCTCTGGAAGTCAATCACGCGTTCACTGAGTCCCGCAGTCGAATTACGTAATATTAGTGAGTAGACCGTAACAACCTCGTTGTGCAGAGACAGCGATATCACCCGCCATTGATCCCGGCACCCGTCTCTGGTTATGCGTCGCCATGACAACCACAGTCGGGCGCCAATCAATTCGTTTTGCTGGTTTTGCTGGTTTTGCTGATTTAATTGATTTGGCTGGTTTGGCTGATTTGGCTGGTTGGTTGCTGGATTCGGTGATACGACATCGCTGATTCAATCGAGACAACGATGGATGTTTCCTTTATTCTCTTTGGTTCGGGTTAATATACTATTGTACGTGAAGTCACCTAACAAGCATTTCGCACTTGGCATATTTACATTCGTGTTTTTCAAGCACGCGTCTGTTCGTGCGTGCGGGCGGGCGTGTTTGTGCTCAGCCAATTGTACCACATCAGTTACGTCACCTGTTTTTCATCGGTGCACACGAACGCTAAAGACGAAGAATCTGACACTGAATATTCACCAACAAGTGTCAGCTAGTGCCGGGTGCCTGCGCAGCGACCTACTTGCACGACATTCGACAGTCTCCGTTCGTTACTTGACTTACGGATACTTCTAAGATGTGGGAAATGCACGATGTTAAACCCAACAGGGATCAGTCGCTCCCGGGAAATAATGGGCCAGTGATAACAGCACCGTGGCCAGGATGTGGTCACTTGACCCTAATGCACTTCGAGTAGAACGCTGTAACAGCGCCTGCCCGACCACCGCGTAGAACGGCGTTAGTCCATATCGGGATTAAAGATAAGACAATTAGCGCTAGCAGCGCAAGCCTTGCAACTCAACGTCCTAATTTGATTTTAGTTTCACGTAAGTAGACGTATTCGGTCAATGCCATTAGGAATTAATGTGTTAAGAGGGCAGTCCGTTTAGCACTAGGCATGTCTGAAAGGTATCTACTGTTACTATCTTGATAAGGTTCGATAACAGCGTAACAAAGATGTTCTGATGCTATACGACACTAGAGAGGCCGCAGGCTGATGCAAAACCCACCTCTACGCCCAAATTAACATGTTGCTGTTGCGCGTGTATCGAAACAGCAGTTTTTACATGTGTATTTGTCAAATAGTTGCATATAGTTAATCAACTCTGATTGACGATGTGTTCGCGGTGAATTATCTGCATGATGCTTTGCATAACCGGGCAGAGATTATAAAACAACTGATGCCATTCTCGTCGTAGATTGTGTGGTTGCAGTCAGATGCAGGCACATAGGCACGCACATGCGTACGCACGCACGCACGCACGCACGCACGCACGCACGCACGCACGCACGCACGCACGCACGCACGCACGCACGCACGCACGCACGCACGCACGCACGCACGCACGCACGCACGCACGCACGCACGCACGCACGCACGCACGCACGCACGCACGCACGCAGCGAACAGTTAATGATGATAATAATAATAATAAAGCCTTATGTGGCCCTCTTTAAGTCCTTTGATTTGTTCAAGCACAGGTGTCGCTTTGGAGAAGACGCCGACCCCGAATGTTTTGAGGTGTATAGTGGGCACAACCAACAGCCCCGCGGAATTGGAACATAGAGAGCGCGTGGGTTGAGAGAAGCTGTGACGTGTGGGGCGGTTAGATTATGGAAACAAAAAAGGTCATCACTCAGAATAAAAAGTAACAAATCTATATATCATCCATAAGACAGTCGATGCGTCACTATAGTTGCCTCTCCGGTAATTTCAATCCACAACACGCAGTTTATTCAGGAAGCTATTAGGGCCTTATTTGTCGTAATTCGCTGTCTTTGTCCCGCTTACGTCGCACGGAAACCTTTGAAGTCGGCGTAATTGATACGAAGCCGCACCGCGGTATGTGCGCAGCAAAGCAAACATTAGGAGTAGCAATCAGTTACTGGCAGATCTCCCCGTACAAGCTGCTAACACGACCCACGTGCTGCTAACACGACCCACGTGCTGCGCGCGGTCACTCCGGTCTACACACAGGGTTCAGCCTCCTGTTACGTTTCCCATTGGCGACAATGTTAACATTTTGCACGATTATAAGAAAACGGGACCATAAACAATTCTGAAACTTCTTACCTGCCATTGCCATCATCTCATTGACGTGCTGATCGAGTTTAGTCAAAGTCTCATACTTGTAACTCATTTAAAATGCCTGAACGTGCCATACCCGTCAATTTTTTGTTACCAATTTCTGCATGAATTACTACGCACACGTGCCTTATTGCGAAAAAAAATTCCAAAAAATCCTTCCGCCAATTGAAATCATCTAAAAATCCACAGTTACATTGCCAACATGTTCTACCAGCAAACTTGCCAATGTGCCTGGCTCAAATGCAGTTATGTCAGATGATATGATTTTTTTAAAAATAACACATATCTAAAATTACTGTGCCCTACATTCGTGTAACACACCAGGAAGTCTAACTGAGGCATGATCGCCACAGGTGGTACTGCGACGGCGGCATGAGGCTCTGGAAGCAGCGGGGAGAACTTGCAGCGTAGCCATTTTGGAACTTTATATAAAAACGCGATATTCAGGGCAAGAAAAACGTATCTCATGTCCGTATGCATTCTTATAATGTACATCACTAAAGTTACTAGACAATATCCATGCATAAATGTAAAATTATTACATTTTGTGATGAAAACCGTAACATCACGTGACGTCGTTCGCAGGTTGATTTCGGGAAATATCGCCCACTATATAGTCACGAGAAATATACTCATAATATTAATAAATAATTTAGAGCATATTTCGGTGGAAGGAACGCGGCGTTGGGTAAATAAAAAGGGAAATGCTTCTTGAATGAAGCACGACTGAATTTCACAGAGTGACAAAATGAAAGCTCCCGCCGTCCGATACGACATCCTATATAATGTGATGGAAGTGTATTTTTCCTCCAAAATTGTGATATGACAAATCTTACAAAATAAGATTGCACCAAATACAGCTTTCTACATCTAACTGCAATAAACTTTCTACATCTAACTGCAATAAACTTTCTACATCTAACTGCAATAAACTGCAATAAACTAAAAAAGCTCACATGCCATGACAGAGATTTCACAGCTCTCTGCCGTGACCAGGATTCGAACCTGGCTTCTCTCGGCCACAACTAAGTTTTCACTGCATGGTTGCAATCCAATTTGAATGTAGTGCAATACAACGTAGTGCATGTTCATCGATTTCGGCAACCGTAGAGTGTGCCAGGTAATGCATTTCATAGTTTGTTATTCAGTTAGTTATACTCTTATTTTTTAAAAATTTACATTTAATATAGATTTATATTAAAAGAAAGCTGGCATGCCATGACAGAGAGAATTCACAGCTCTCTGCCGTGACCAGGATTCGAACCTGGGTTCTCTCGGCCACAACGAGAAGTACTAACCACTATACGATCACGGCCATTGCGCCAGTTGGAAGACATTGCGCTGCCTTAGTCCCATAGACAATGCACAGTCTTAGTGCCAAAGTACACCGCGGCCGGGGTGGATTAAGACATCCTTGATTGGTTGATTGGTCGGCAAGTTGCTTGTTGAATATTTCGCTTGTTAATTAGCTAATGCTTTCTGACTACTTGATTTGTCAATTGGCTATTTTCCTAACTTGCTTAGGATTAAAATTTTATTAGAAATGCAAACACCAAAAATTATTCGCATCACTAATTTCGGCAGCACTTACCATTGCAAACGAATAATTTCGGCAGCACTTACCACTGCAAACGAATAATTTCGGCAGCACTTACCATTGCAAACGAATAATTTCGGCAGCACTTACCATTGCAAACGAATAATTTCGGCAGCACTTACCATTGCAAACGAATAATTTCGGCAGCACTTACCATTGCAAACGAATAATTTCGGCAGCACTTACCACTGCAAACGAATAGTAATATCCACCATCGCAATTCGCGCGGAAACAATGACATACATGCAAATATAACTAAGAAATTAATTTGCAAAACATATTAGATATAATATACCACTATTCTAGTAAACAATACTCATGAATAAGAAATGGATCCACAGTAGGCCCCTATACATGGATTCACAAGCTATATGAAGACTTTTTACTTATATAATTACTAAGGACAATGTACCATATTGAACTGCTATACGTATGTCAACAAACAAAGATTGAACGTCCCTTTGTCCAAACTAAGGACAATGTACCATATTGAACTGCTATACGTATGTCAACAAACACAATGATTGCACGTCCCTTTGTCCAAACTAAGGACAATGTACCATATTGAACTGCTATACGTATGTCAACAAACACAATGATTGCACGTCCCTTTGTCCAAACTAAGGACAATGTACCATATTGAACTGCTATACGTATGTCAACAAACACAATGATTGCACGTCCCTTTGTCCAAACTAAGGACAATGTACCATATTGAACTGCTATACGTATGTCAACAAACACAATGATTGAACGTCCCTTTGTCCAAACTAAGGACAATGTACCATATTGAACTGCTATACGTATGTCAACAAACACAATGATTGCACGTCCCTTTGTCCAAACTAAGGACAATGTACCATATTGAACTGCTATACGTATGTCAACAAACACAATGATTGCACGTCCCTTTGTCCAAACTAAGGACAATGTACCATATTGAACTGCTATACGTATGTCAACAAACACAATGATTGCACGTCCCTTTGTCCAAACTAAGGACAATGTACCATATTGAACTGCTACGTATGTCAACAAACACAATGATTGAACGTCCCTTTGTCCAAACTAAGGACAATGTACCATATTGAACTGCTATACGTATGTCAACAAACACAATGATTGAACGTCCCTTTGTCCAAACTAAGGACAATGTACCATATTGAACTGCTACGTATGTCAACAAACACAATGATTGCACGTCCCTTTGTCCAAACGTAGACACAGAGTGAATATACTGTTATGGTGGCTTCTATGATAGCGAACATGCCTGGTCTTGGTAGGAAGACGTTGGCACATATTTAAAAAAAATGTGTTCACCTAATCGCAGTTAACGTAGATACTGATGGTTCAAAGCACATATTGTT
Source organism: Lamellibrachia columna (assembly GCA_963662155.1). Classification (NCBI taxonomy): domain Eukaryota; kingdom Metazoa; phylum Annelida; class Polychaeta; order Sabellida; family Siboglinidae; genus Lamellibrachia; species Lamellibrachia columna. The sequence goes on from OY759271.1 coordinate 50,128,236, forward strand.
GTATTGTATGTTACTATTGCCACTGAGCCAGCTGGGACGTTGGGAGATTACGCAACGAGGTGAAACCAAGTGGACTAGGAAGACATTGGCGTATCGGGAGACCAACGTTTTTCAACTATGTATAACCCGCCACTTTGATATATCTGTAAATATTGTTTTTAAACACATTCACGCTGCTATAGCATTTACACAATCAGTACATCACGGGTTCTATTCATTTATCGTACTTTCTGACATCCAACCTACACTGTTCCTTCACTGATGTTACTTCCTGTCCTCTCGTCCTTTCTGACATCCAACCTACACTGTTCCTTCACTGATGTTACTTCCTGTCCTCTCGTTCTTTCTGACATCCAACCTACACTGTTCCTTCACTGATGTTACTTCCTGTCCTCTCGTTCTTCTCTCTTTCTTAAGTGAGAAACTACTTCTATTAATATTTTCATACCCATTCAATATCTTAGCAACTTCTGTTTATATCCTATCAATATCATTGTCTCTGTGGAGAATTTGCTGGAAAAGAGTCGGCCCGTTACATAACAACAATTTAAACTGTGATAAAGAAACAAAAATAAATGGAAGTACAATTAGAGGGACAGGCGAACGACAGTTCCACAGCTGATATGTACCAATTTAAAATGTTTTTCGCTGAGTAAAATGACCACTGCCGCCTGCGTTGTTACACACTCGGTCATCTCGAGTGGACACCTCGTCGCAATCACGCAAATCGTAGCCCTCGATAACATTACATGACCAACTGTTCGTGATCGTACAATGGTTAGTATAGTGAACGTATAGTGGTAAGTAAATCAGAATTAAAGCCAACACATGCATGTTTGCGTAATTACCGCTGAAGCGCTAAAGTAGTGTAATTAATTTATGGGTAAGAACTGCTCAGATTATATTGACAACATAACAAAGCAGAATTATAATGTTATATGATGCAGTAAACTCTATATACCAATATAAGCATCATACACTAAAGGTTAGTATCCATGTCACAGTACATAAAAGACTGATCGCAGCTACTTGAATATATGTAGGGCCTATGTACGTGTGTAAACAATGAATGAACATTTTATGTCAATAGAGGTTAGGCTATAGTTGACGTGAACTCAGAGGTTAGGCTAGTTGACGTGAACTCTAATGATCAGTGTCGGCAAATTTCCACATTTTAATGATATGCGTTAATCTCAATAAATTCTTTAACAGCAAAGTAAGTACTATTTTTTAGTGCTTGCTCTCAATGAGTATGTAATAATTTGAAAGTATCGCGAGCTCACACCCGTGTCACCGACAACGACTAGTTCTGTTTCACTCAGTGCTGGGTAGTTATCTGTTGAACACAAACACGACTTAAGGGACGGGTGCCGCCTGGATGGGTGCCGCCTGGATGGGTGCCGCCTGGATGGGTGCCGCCTGGATGGGTGCCGCCTGGATGGGTGCCGCCTGGATGGGTGCCGCCTGGATGGGTGCCGCTAAACAAGTGAACGACAAATATACGGCGTGCAAAAATTAGTGTCAGTTCCAGGAATAATTGCTGGATTGATGTCACTTTTAGTACTTTTTATAGGTGTACTTTTATAATATGTGTTCAAATGATAAGTGGTATTTTAGCAGGTATTATTTATGCATTTCTTTAAGGCACAACGTGCAATACACTAAAATAAACTGACACGCCATGACAGAGAGATTTCACAGCTCTCTGCCGTGACCAGGATTCGAACCTGGGTTCTCTCGGCCACAACGAGAAGTACTAACCACTATACGATCACGGCCATTGCGTCGGCTGGGAACTTTTCAAAAGAACGCTGTGAAACAATTACACGCCCTTTGTGCTATATTTCTACACCGTTCTACAACAAATATAAAGACAATGAAAAACTAAGCGGAACAATACAGGCAAGATGTCTGCCGGACATGACTTCTATATCAAACTGTAGATGGCGCCACACAGCTACTGCTGACTAGTTGATGGCAAGTAGGGACAACACGACTAATCATAATAATATTAATTATTAATCATAACTGCTATGGTGAACTTAATCAAATAAAAAGTTGTTGACGTTGCGTTACCATTTCAACCGTCCGAAGTATCTTTTATATGCTTTTCGTTGTTCCATCTGTAGTTGGTGACGTTTATGGGGTATGACTGACGTTCATTGCTTCCTTATGTCAGTTATAACCTAACTAATAAATGCAGGCCCCTATGCGCGACTCCGTGAGGGATTGATATATGTGTTGTATGTACAGACGGAGCATGCCTGCAGATTTAACCTTGACTTATTGGCCCAAACGGGGGAGGGGTAGAACGACTCCTAGATCCCCACTGGCAACGGGCCTGAAATGTATTATCCATCTACCGAATTGCAAAGCAGCGGTGTTTCACTTTATGCGCCGCTATCGAATTATGCCCATCTTGCTGTTGTTTATTCCCGCGTTCACGTCGAAGTCAAAGTAACATACACAACTCATTTTATCCCGTAAAATCTATTTTTGGCTTCGCCTCCGCCTACTCCAGTGCCCTCTAGCGCGACCGGAAGCAGACACCCTGAATGCAGTAAATAATCCGGCGCCACTCAGGTGATAATCCACCTGAGATATATGAATGAGCGGTCGCCGGGGGAGGTCTCGGGCTCCGGTGGCTGGGCCGTGAACGAGCGGTCGCCGGGGGAGGTCTCGGGCTCCGGTGGCTGGGCCGTGAATGAGCGGTCGCCGGGGGAGGTCTCGGGCTCCGGTGGCTGGGCCGTGAACGAGCGGTCGCCGGGGGAGGTCTCGGGCTCCGGTGGCCATTGCCCGGGCGTAGTGTAAATATATCTACACCCACGCCGGAGCCCAGCAACTAAACCCAGCTTTTAATGGGATATCTTCCTATAACGTACAACTTCGTGAAAAGTAGCTACGTAGTGTTGCTGTCTTGTTAGCTGCTATTCCCGTAACAAACACCCGAAGTTGGTTAAAACATTATTATAGATGG
>OY759271.1:50133712-50144788 GCA_963662155.1 Lamellibrachia columna
GCGTGACTTACCTTTTCACTGCACCGTCGTGTCTCACTGTCTGCAATCAGGGGGTGCGTGACTTACCTTTTCACTGCACCGTCGTGTCTCACTGTCTGCAATCAGGGGGTGCGTGACTTACCTTTTCACTGCACCGTCGTGTCTCACTGTCTGCAATCAGGGGATGCGTGACTTACCTTTTCACTGCACCGTCGTGTCTCACTGTCTGCAATCAGGGGGTGCGTGACTTACCTTTTCACTGCACCGTCGTGTCTCACTGTCTGCAATCAGGGGGTGCGTGACTTACCTTTTCACTGCACCGTCGTGTCTCACTGTCTGCAATCAGGGGATGCGTGACTTACCTTTTCACTGCACCGTCGTGTCTCACTGTCTGCAATCAGGGGATGCGTGACTTACCTTTTCACTGCACCGTCGTGTCTCACTGTCTGCAATCAGGGGGTGCGTGACTTACCTTTTCACTGCACCGTCGTGTCTCACTGTCTGCAATCAGGGGGTGCGTGACTTACCTTTACGGTGCACCGTCGTGTCTCACTGTCTGCAATCAGGGGATGCGTGACTTACCTTTTCACTGCACCGTCGTGTCTCACTGTCTGCAATCAGGGGATGCGTGACTTACCTTTTCACTGCACCGTCGTGTCTCACTGTCTGCAATCAGGGGATGCGTGACTTACCTTTTCACTGCACCGTCGTGTCTCACTGTCTGCAATCAGGGGATGCGTGACTTACCTTTTCACTGCACCGTCGTGTCTCACTGTCTGCAATCAGGGGATGCGTGACTTACCTTTTCACTGCACCGTCGTGTCTCACTGTCTGCAATCAGGGGATGCGTGACTTACCTTTTCACTGCACCGTCGTGTCTCACTGTCTGCAATCAGGGGATGCGTGACTTACCTTTTCACTGCACCGTCGTGTCTCACTGTCTGCAATCAGGGGATGCGTGACTTACCTTTTCACTGCACCGTCGTGTCTCACTGTCTGCAATCAGGGGGTGCGTGACTTACCTTTTCACTGCACCGTCGTGTCTCACTGTCTGCAATCAGGGGGTGCGTGACTTACCTTTTCACTGCACCGTCGTGTCTCACTGTCTGCAATCAGGGGATGCGTGACTTACCTTTTCACTGCACCGTCGTGTCTCACTGTCTGCAATCAGGGGGTGCGTGACTTACCTTTTCACTGCACCGTCGTGTCTCACTGTCTGCAATCAGGGGGTGCGTGACTTACCTTTTCACTGCACCGTCGTGTCTCACTGTCTGCAATCAGGGGATGCGTGACTTACCTTTTCACTGCACCGTCGTGTCTCACTGTCTGCAATCAGGGGATGCGTGACTTACCTTTTCACTGCACCGTCGTGTCTCACTGTCTGCAATCAGGGGGTGCGTGACTTACCTTTTCACTGCACCGTCGTGTCTCACTGTCTGCAATCAGGGGGTGCGTGACTTACCTTTACGGTGCACCGTCGTGTCTCACTGTCTGCAATCAGGGGATGCGTGACTTACCTTTTCACTGCACCGTCGTGTCTCACTGTCTGCAATCAGGGGATGCGTGACTTACCTTTTCACTGCACCGTCGTGTCTCACTGTCTGCAATCAGGGGATGCGTGACTTACCTTTTCACTGCACCGTCGTGTCTCACTGTCTGCAATCAGGGGATGCGTGACTTACCTTTTCACTGCACCGTCGTGTCTCACTGTCTGCAATCAGGGGATGCGTGACTTACCTTTTCACTGCACCGTCGTGTCTCACTGTCTGCAATCAGGGGGTGCGTGACTTACCTTTTCACTGCACCGTCGTGTCTCACTGTCTGCAATCAGGGGATGCGTGACTTACCTTTTCACTGCACCGTCGTGTCTCACTGTCTGCAATCAGGGGATGCGTGACTTACCTTTACGGTGCACCGTCGTGTCTCACTGTCTGCAATCAGGGGATGCGTGACTTACCTTTTCACTGCACCGTCGTGTCTCACTGTCTGCAATCAGGGGGTGCGTGACTTACCTTTTCACTGCACCGTCGTGTCTCACTGTCTGCAATCAGGGGGTGCGTGACTTACCTTTTCACTGCACCGTCGTGTCTCACTGTCTGCAATCAGGGGATGCGTGACTTACCTTTACGGTGCACCGTCGTGTCTCACTGTCTGCAATCAGGGGATGCGTGACTTACCTTTTCACTGCACCGTCGTGTCTCACTGTCTGCAATCAGGGGGTGCGTGACTTACCTTTTCACTGCACCGTCGTGTCTCACTGTCTGCAATCAGGGGGGTGCGTGACTTACCTTTTCACTGCACCGTCGTGTCTCACTGTCTGCAATCAGGGGATGCGTGACTTACCTTTACGGTGCACCGTCGTGTCTCACTGTCTGCAATCAGGGGATGCGTGACTTACCTTTACGGTGCACCGTCGTGTCTCACTGTCTGCAATCAGGGGATGCGTGACTTACCTTTTCACTGCACCGTCGTGTCTCACTGTCTGCAATCAGGGGGTGCGTGACTTACCTTTTCACTGCACCGTCGTGTCTCACTGTCTGAAATCAGGGGGTGCGTGACTTACCTTTTCACTGCACCGTCGTGTCTCACTCTCTGCAATCAGGGGATGCGTGACTTACCTTTACGGTGCACCGTCGTGTCTCACTGTCTGCAATCAGGGGATGCGTGACTTACCTTTACGGTGCACCGTCGTGTCTCACTGTCTGCAATCAGGGGATGCGTGACTTACCTTCCCAATAGTCTGCCAGCTCCAGTTACATTGTCTCTCGTTCCTTCTTCCCTCCCCCAGTCAGTTGTTGGGAAGAACGTCTTTCGAACAACAAACTGGTCAAGGGTAGACACAACCGATGTATTCCCAAAAATAATGATACTTTCGCACACACAAAAAATTATCAGCTCTAGCCTGGCATGAATTACTTATAATAAACTGTATATGAATACGATTACTAATAAAGTCCATATATGTATATATATATATATATATATATATATATATATATATATATACATATATATATATATATACATATATATATATATATATATATATGTATGTATGTATGTATGTATGTGTGTGTGTGTGTGTGTGTGTGTGTGTGTGTGTGTGTGTGTGTGCGTGCGTGCGTGCGTGCGTGCGTGCGTGCGTGCGTGCGTGCGTGCGTGCGTGCGTGCGTGCGTGCGTGCGTGCGTGCGTTCGTGCGTGCGTGCGTGCGTGCGTGCGTGCGTTCGTGCGTGCGTGCGTGCGTGCGTGCGTGCGTGCGTGCGTGCGTGTGTGTGTGTTTTTATATGACTGATTGACTGACTGACTGACTGAGTAATAACGTTATGTTTCCGAACACACACTTGCTCTCTCGTCAGAATGAACGGTATTTGTCTTGTGATATTAGTCTTGTGATATTGTATCTTCTCTTCCAACGGTTCTTCTGTTTTCTTGCAGTCTTCCACCGCCACAGACCTCGCAATGTGTCAGTCGAAGTCATCGATTCCACCGTAAGTGTCCGTGTGTCTCAGACTTGTCTTGGTTGTTCAGTCCACGTCTGAACAGCTGTTTCATAACCCCTCGCGTCGTACCTTTATTTTCTTCTCAACTCTCATTCACGTTGTGCGTGAATTCTGGGAAATTTATTTTTAGTGCATACTCCTGAATAATGTCCTAAGTTTTCGCTGCATGGTTGCCATGGTTGCAATACAATACAACGTAGTGCATGTTCATAGATTTCCGCAACCGTAGAGTGTGCCAGGTAATGCATTTCATAGTTTGTTATTCAGTTAGTCTCTTATTTTTTTATTTACATTAATATAGATTTATATTAAAAGAAAGCTGGCATGCCATGACAGAGAGAATTCACAGCTCTCTGCCGTGACCAGGATTCGAACCTGGGTTCTCTCGGCCACAACGAGAAGTACTAACCACTATACGATCACGGCCATTGCGCCAGTTGGAAGACATTGTGCTGCCTTAGTCCCATAGACAATGCACATTCTTAGTGCCAAAGTACACCGCGGCCGGGGTGGATTAAGACATCCTTGATTGGCTGTTGTTATTTAGCTAATGTTTTCTGATTAATTGATTGGTCAATTGGTTATTTTTTTTACTTGTTTATAATTAAAATTTTATTATAAATGCAAACACCAAAAATCATTCGTAGAACTGATTTCGGCAGCACTTACTATTGCAAACGAATAATAATATTCACAATCACAACTCGCGCGTAAACAATGACATACATGCAAATATAACTAAGAAATTAATTTGCAAAACATATTAGATATAATATACCACTATTCTAGTAAACAATACTCATGAATAATAAATGGATCCACAGTAGGCCCCTATACATGGATTCACAAGTTATATGAAGACTTTTTACTTACATAATTACTACGGACAATGTACCATATTGAACTGCTACGTATGTCAACAAATACAATGATTGCACGTCCCTTCACAGAGTGAATATACTGCTATAGTGGCTTCTATGATAGCGACCAAGCCTGGTCTTGATAGGAGTCATGTTGACTCATATTAAAAAAAAAATTGTTTCACCTAATCGCAGTTACCGTAAATAATGATGGTTCAAATTAAACACGTATTGTTGTATTGTATGTTATTATTGCCATTAAGCCAGCTGGGACGTTGGGAGATTACGCAACGAGGTGAAACAGGTACAATACTTTTCAAGTTAAGATACTACGTTGCAACTGTCATTCAAACATTATTGTAATTGGTTGGTTGGCTGACCGCTGGGCTGGCTGGCGCGCGTGCTGTTTGCTGGCTGGTTCGCTAGCTGATGGTTGGTTGGTTTGTTAATTGATGGGCGGATATATATGAATACAGGTTGAGTTGTTTGGAGTTTTTGTCTTTTTGTAACATATAATACCTTAGGTTTAAATAATTGGATTGCCATTAGATTCAGACATCTGCAGTACAGATATATTTTAACAGGATTCGACAAGATTGCCACCTAAAGCCAGAGCAAATGGACTAAGAAGACATTGACTTATCGGGAGACCAACGTTTTTCAACTATGTATAACCCGCCACTCTGATATGTTTGTCAATTTTATTTTTAAACACATTCACGCTGCTATAGCATTTACACAATCAGTACATCACGGGTTCTATTCATTTATCGTCCTTTCTGACATCCAACCTACACTGTTCCTTCACTGATGTTACTTCCTGTCCTCTCGTTCTTTCTGACATCCAACCTACACTGTTCCTTCACTGATGTTACTTCCTGTCCTCTCGTTCTTTCTGACATCCAACCTACACTGTTCCTTCACTGATGTTACTTCCTGTCCTCTCGTTCTTTCTGACATCCAACCTACACTGTTCCTTCACTGATGTTACTTCCTGTCCTTTCGTCCTTTCTGACATCCAACCTACACTGTTCCTCCACTGATGTTACTTCCTGTCCTCTCGTTCTTCTCTCTTTCTTAAGTGAGAAACTACTTCTATTAATATTTTCATACCCATTCAATATCTTAGCAACTTCTGTTTATATCCTATCAATATCATTGTCTCTGTGGAGAATTTATATCCTATCAATATCATTGTCTCTGTGGAGAATTTATATCCTATCAATATCATTGTCTCTGTGGAGAATTTATATCCTATCAATATCATTGTCTCTGTGGAGAATTTGCTGGAAAAGTGTCGGCCCGTTACATAACAACAATTTAAACTGTGATAAAGAAACAAAAATAAATGGAAGTACAATTAGAGGGACAGGCGAACGACAGTTAGAAGGACAGGCGAACGACAGTTAGAAGGACAGGCGAACGACAGTTCCACAGCTGATATGTACCAATTTGAAATGTTTTTCGCTGAGTAAAATGACCACTGCCGCCTGCGTTGTTACACACTCGGTCATCTCGAGTGGACACCTCGTCGCAATCACGCAAATCGTAGCCCTCGATAACATTACATAAACAACTGGTCGTGATCGTACAGTGGTTAGTATAGTGAACGTATAGTGGTTAGTAAATCAGAATTAAAACCACCACATGCATGTTTGCGTAATTACCGCTGAAGCGCAAAAGTAGTGTAATTAATTTATGTGCAAGAACTGCTCAGATTATATTGACAACATAACAAAGCAGAATTATATTGTTATATGATGCAGTAAACTCTATATACCAATATAAGCATCATACACTAAAGGTTAGTATCCATGTCACAGTACATAAAAGACTGATCGCAGCTACTTGAATATATGTAGGGCCTATGTATGTGTGTAAACAATGAATGAACATTTTATGTCAATAGAGGTTAGGCTATAGTTGACGTGAACTCAGAGGTTAGGCTAGTTGACGTGAACTCTAATGATCAGTGTCGGCAAATTTCCACATTTTAATGATATGCGTTAAACTCAATAGATTCTTTAATAGCAAAGCAAGTACTATTTTTTAGTGCTTGCTCTCAATGAGTATGTAATAATTTGAAAGTATCGCGAGCTCACACCCGTGTCACCGACAACGATTAGTTCTGTTTCACTCAGTGCTTGGTAGTTATCTGTTGAAAGGTAAACACAAACATGAGTTAAGGTGCCGCCTGGCTAAACAAATTAGTGTCAGTTCCAGGAATAATTGCTGTATTGATGTCAATTTTAGTACTTTTTATAGGTGTACTTTTATAATATGTGTTCAAATGATAAGTGACATTTTAACAGGTATTCTTTATGCATTTCTTTAAGGCACAACGTGCAATACACTAAAATAAACTGACATGCCATGACAGAGATTTCACAGCTTTCTGCCGTGACCAGGATTCGAACCTGAAGTTAGTGGTGCTTTCTGCATCATTCGACAACCTTGGACACAGAGGGCCGCTATTATAGACATACTTCAATACTTATGAACAAAATAAATTATATGAAATAAATTATAATATTTAGTAACATTTCGTACTTTTGTTGCGGTGTTTTCACATTGAGTTTACTGTGTGCCAAAAACAAGCTGACATGCCATGACAGAGAGATTTCACAGCTCTCTGCCGTGACCAGGATTCGAACCTGGGTTCTCTCGGCCACAACGAGAAGTACTAACCACTATACGATCACGGCCATCGCGCCAGCTGGGAACTAATGAAAGAACGCAGTGAAACAATTACACTTCTCTTGACGTTTCTACCGTCATTTAAACAAATATTTGCTGCCTGGCTGGCTGGCTGGCTGGCTGGCTGGCTGGCTGGCTGGCTGGCTGGCTGGCTGGCTGGCTGGAAAGTATTGTGTAATACGTGCAATTGGACATAATAGGCAGTGCAACATGTATTACAGCTCCGTACTTTATTTCAGCCACAATTTGCACAGACGCCTTCACGCATATGTCTGCCGAGTGTAAGACAACAAGACACACCAGAATAAAACAAACAACACTATATCGAAATAGTATTAATTGGTCGGCACAAACTGGCCGCGTTATCGTCATTACTGAATGAAGCAGAAACACCTTTCCAATGATTGTGAGGCCACCGCGACCCCGTTGACTGCACTGTGCAGTGAAACATCTGTGAGAACAATCGGCGGTGAAAATGCGAATAATTCGGGTCAACTGCCAGATGTCAGTTAAGAAATTCTTGTTGACAGACAGGTGGCACGCTTGCTGATTCTCGGGTTGATATGTTGGCTGGTTTGCTACTTGCCTGTTGGCTTCGTACACTGGTTGATATGTTGGCTGGTTTGCTATACTTGCTTATGGGCTTCGTACACTGGTTGATATGTTGGCTGGTTTGCTACTTGCATGTTGGCTTCGTACACTGGTTGAGAGGTTGGCTGGTTTGCTACTTGCCTGTTGGCTTCGAACACTAGTTGATAGGTTGGCTGGTTTGCTACTTGCCTGTTGGCTTCGTACACTGGTTGAGAGGTTGACTGGTTAAATGGTTGTCCGTGTGTTGATTGGTTGTATGAACATGTTTATTGGTTGTATGAACATGTTAACACATCAATTATCAGGTTGATGTACTCCAAATGGCCCGGTCGTGGGCTAACCGAGTTTTCTTGGTAAAATCAACGTGGCTGTGTAATAATTAATACCTTACACAATGTTATTGCGTTTTATATATTGATATGTTACTGTTCGATGTATTTACCCCGGTAGGGCCTATTTAGTTTTTTTATATTTGTTTTTTTAAGATCGCCACATCTTTTGTGAGTGTACTTGAGTGTACCTGAGTGTACCTGAGTGTACCTGAATGTACCTGAGTGTACCTGAGTGTACCTGAGTGTACCTGAGTGTACGTTAATTTAAAACCAATGTCAGTACTTTTAGCTACTTGTGTTAAGATGTGTGTTTCCACCTTAATTTAAAACCAATGTCAGTACTTTTAGCTACTTGTGTTAAGATGTGTGTTTCCATTATGCTTTACTTTTAAGATGCGTTATGCCTTATATTTAAGACAAAAACTGCAATACACAAAAAACTGTAATACAAAAAAAAACTGTAATACACAAAAAAAAACCTGTAATACACTAAAAAAAAGAAAGCTGACATGCCATGACAGAGAGAATTCACAGCTCTCTGCCGTGACCAGGATTCGAACCTGGGTTCTCTCGGCCACAACGAGAAGTACTAACCACTATACGATCACGGCCATCGCGCCAGCTGGGAACTTAACAACTTATCAAAAAACGCAGTGAAACAATTGCACTTGTTTTGTGCTAAATTAAAAAAGCTCCTTCCTTCATTTATTAATCGCTTGACTGGGACGGTCGTATAGGGTTACAAATTTCACATAGTCTTCTCCAGGTTTGTCTGTCTTCTGCTGTACGTAGTATAGTGTCGTCAAGCATAGCTTGGTCCTGTCCTGTATATTACCCAGATAGTTTTCCTCTGTCGGCGCCGTCTTCTTTCCCCCCTCACGCAGGGTGCCTTGCAGGATACTTTTTGAAATGGTGTTGTGTCGGGTGATGTATTGTGTCGGGTGATGTGTTGTGTCGGGTTATGTGTTGTGTCGGGTGATGTGTTGTGTCGGGTGATGTGTTGTGTCGGGTGATGTGTTGTGTCGGGTGATGTGTTGTGTCGGGTGATGTGGCCAAACCAGGAGACCTTTCATCATTTAACCGTTGAGCTCTTACTTTGCAGCAAGGCATCCACTTGTTGTCTCACGTATATTTGATCGTTTTGTGTTCGGTGTTGGAACTGCGGAGGAGTCTCCTTAAACATTTAATTTCATTTGCTTGTATGCGTCTTTCTGTCTGTCAGAGTTCAGCTCTCACATCCATACATGAAGTATGATACTGCGAGTGGTCTGTAGAGCTTAAGCTTGATGTGGAAGCTGATGTCTCTGTTCTTCCAGAATATGTTTATATTTATGTTCATTGAGGTGCCATATTTGCTTAAGGTGTTAATGGGGTGTTCTGGCTGGTACTGTTGGCGAGTACTTTGCTTTTATCTGAGCTGACGTCCATGCCACAAACTCTTGCCTTTTCTTCCAGTCTGGTGGTGAAGTCCTCAAGTTCATTCTCGCTGCCTCCCATGAAGTCGATATCGTCTCCAAAATGAAGATTACAAATCAGCCTTCCCGCAATAGATATGGTGGAAATATAGGAGGGGCTCCTGCATGATGTTCTCGAGGAATCGGGCATCTTGGTTATGAAGTGTAAAGCGCTTTGAGCGGTCCTACCGACTGGATACCGCGCTATATAAGAACGTACCTTTACCTTTTACCTTTTAGAAGTCCTCCGCTTGCGTTGCTGGTTCACTTGTTGGCTGGTTGGCTACTTGCCAGTTGGCCTGTACACGCTGGTTGATAAGCTGGCTGGTTAAATGGTTGTTAGCGTATTGGTTGGTTGTATAAATATGACATTAATATATGAATTATCAAGTTAGATAAATGGCCCGTTCGTTTACTAACTGAGGAGTTTTCCTGGTAACATTAACACGGCTGTGTAAACATGTTAATACCTTAAACATGGCTGTGTAAACATGTTAATACTTTAAACAAAGAGATAATACAAACTATCCACGTGCAAGTGAAATCTAGAATATCACACCAGTTGTTTACTCAGAATATCTTAATTATTAATTAAGTATAATTAATATATAAATGGCTTTTTGTTAGACCTTCTCATGCATCAACAAGTTAACCACTATTTAACGATCGCCAATTATTTTGTGAAGTAGACAATAAATCGTAATACTGCTGTTTAAGTAATATTTCGCGATTTTGTTAGGGTGAGTTTACTGTGTGCCAAAAGAAAGCTGACATGCCATGACAGAGAGATTTCACAGCTCTCTGCCGTGACCAGGATTCGAACCTGGGTTCTCTCGGCCACAACGAGAAGTACTAACCACTATACGATCACGGCCATTGCGTCAACTCGCTTATTTCGAAAATAATTGACGTGGTCAAAATGCCAACAATTAAACATGTTGTTTAAGCAATTCTGGCTAGTTAGTGGTTGGTTCATTTGTAGGTTAATTTTTTTATTGTTGAATTGTGTATTTATTTAAATAACTGTTTTATATCAATGCTGATTTCTCTTGTTTAGCCGGATTATTTTACTCCATGTGTTAATTTATATTTCAAAGTCCATATCATTTAAGTATATGATTAATTTGGGAAGCAACCGTCCACTGGAAGTAAGCAGGCTAGGTCTGAATTCTAAGGTGGTTTTAATTCTGATTTGTCTGGCTAGAAAGTCGAAGTATTTTTAGATGGGGCATGTAAATATTTCTTTATTTCCAGCCATCCTTCACCTACATTACAGAGTAGACAAACACTATAACAAGTATTACCGCACCCTTGCTCGATTTGTCTCCCTCTTCGAGAAGAATAGAACAGCAGATAATATAACAATCGGCTACACGAAATCAAGGCAGGTGCTCAATGATGATATAGAAAGGGACATGGTCGAATACGCAAAGAAAGCTGCAGTTATATTCCACGGCATAACTGTTGATGATCTGCGACAATTAGCTTTCAGACTTTCTGTTGCAAATGACGTTTCCCACGTGCCAGAAAACTGGACCAAGGAGGAGAAGGCAGGAGTGGACTGGGCGAAGCACTTTATTGAACGCCATAAAGATCTGTCCATAAGGAAACCAGAGGCAACCTCCATCCAACGAATGGCCAATTTCAACAAATACAATGTTG
>OY759271.1:50144988-50172488 GCA_963662155.1 Lamellibrachia columna
GTGATTTATCTTGGTGAACCTGATTACATCCAAAGTTAGTGTTAGGGTCGTAGCACCCCACACGGCTAATCAGCTCCACATCGTGCCAGTGAATGCCGTAATGCCGAGAGCCAGTCAAACTGCCATTCTCATTCGAGTAGCACGCACGCAAGCACGCACACACGTACACACGTACACACGCACGCACGCACACACGTAGACACTAAAATTGCTCCCGAAATACCCCGACGCATCTGTAGGGAACCTCGTAAGTAATTTCATGGCGAGTTATTTGTGAGAATGTTCGAGACATCTCAGCTTGGGCGAACTTTATGTGGCTGTTGAGTGTAATGGTATTTCTAGGAAAGTTTACTGACACGTTATACAGTTGGAAGTTCTGGCTATCTCTCTCTCTCTCTCTCTCTCTCTCTCTCTCTCTCTCTCTCTCTCTCCTCTCCTTCCTCTCTCTCTCTCTCTCTCTCTCTCTCTCTCTCTCTCTCCTCTCTCTCTCTCTCTCTCTCCCTCTATCCCTCCCTCCCTCCCTCCCTCCCTCCCTCCCTCCCTCCTCCCTCCCCCCCCTCTCTCTCTCTCTATCTCTCTCTCTCTCTCTCTCTCTCTCTCTCTCTCTCTCTCTCTCTCTTTATTCGTATACGCGATTAGCCGCTATCGCGAATGACATTTGAACAAGTTAGTATCCTAGCCACTTTTCACGTATACGTTTCGTAGTAGATGCTTTTCAAGTCATGTCCTTCATTCAGAGGAGACCGCGTTATATCTACGTTACAGATGTGATCCGTAAATTAGATCACGAGTTATCGTCTATAACGCATAAATTCTGCTGCTGCAACCCTAACCGCTGGAGCGGTCCACGGGCTCACGCCGCCGCCATTGGCACTACCTGCAATAAAAACTGGCAACGCATGTTTGTGCCTCTACAACCACTACCACTAGTGCTACGCTTGCGGTGTGTGTCTTCCGGTGTAATCTGACCAGTATGAAATGTAGTTCACTGGTTTAGCACCTACTCCGTAGACACTGAAACCGGCTAGATCCACGTGTCTATAAATGTTAACACGAAATGATAGCTTGATTTCCATTTGTATAATTCTTGTCAGGCATTGGAACAGTAAAGGAATGGTTCGACCACTATCCGTGAAGGGATCGCACAAAAACGATGTACTCATTTATGTGACTTCCAGGTTTTCAAAAAGCATTCACACGTTATGTGGACTTCCCGGCCCCTAAACATTGCCAAATAGTTGGCTACTATGGTTATTTTCCAACTCCACGAAATGTTCCCCGGATGCCGTGTCTACCTTTGGTTAATATGGGCTTAATAGCATATGAGTCAGCCACTGAATTCGGAACTGTACTTTATTGACCAACCGAGGTTAGATCCCCGAGGGTTGCTGGCAGGGTGCTAACCAGCAAGTGCCGCCCGCCAGGCCGTCCAGAGTGTTTATTCGGGATGACGTCGATCGTACGGTTCGATCAACGACTCGTTCCCTCGGGCGGTCCACTTTGAGTAATTCCATGTCCGTTAATGTCTTAATTAAATCAGGCCGCAGACAAAATGGCGACGCTCACTGCGGGAAATGTAGCTGTTTGGTGGGTTGGGAATAAGGAAGTTTCCCTTCCGCGGTCCATGTCACGTGTAATAATGGCGGAGGCCCGGGTAGAGGCTTCGCCGGTAGTAGAAATGGTATTTGTCATTTATTTGAATATGAGTGTGTGTGTGTGTGTGTGTGTGTGTGTGTGTGTGTGTGTGTGTGTGTGTGTGTGTGTGCACGCATTCATGCATGCACGTATGCACGTACGTACGTATGTACGTTAGTATGTATGTATGTATGTTTGTATGTATGTATGTATGTATGTATGTATGTATGTATGTATGTATGTATGTACGTATGTATGTATTGCATGAATGTATATTCGCATAGGTATGTATTGTATTCGTACATGTACATGACAATTGTAATTAGCTTATGTTATTATTATTATTATCATTATTATTATTACACTGTTTTATTATTATCATCATTATCATCATAACCATTATCATTATTATGATCCAATATAGTAAAATTGTCTCGTTGTTAGAGGACGGCGCCCCAAACAAGCCGACGTACGTGCGGACGAGAACGTACAGCGACTCGGTGGTGCTGCTGTGGCGCCCGCCTGCCGGACAGACCCTGGTCCGCGGCTACATGGTGGGCTACGGAGAGGGCGTCCCCGACGTCAACTGGAGATACGTCAGTGCCGCTAATCGCAACGTCACCATCACCGGGCTAAGTACGCACGTAACACGGTCGTGACGGTTCCATGGGCAGGCAGCGGCAACGTTTCTGTTCACACCGCTGTGTGATTTAATCATGTGATTTACGTCGGTAAAACTCCAGTGTAGAAGTGTTGGAGATATGGATGAACATACTAAGGATCGACAGTGTTCGCTACCTGGAAAAGTGCTTGCATTTCTAAATATTTGAGAGCTCGAAAGAAAGGGGCTTTTATGCAACATATATCGAAATGTGTCACAAATCTTATTTATTTATCTCGTATTCATTATGCTCGCACATGGATTCGACAAACTAACAGCCGCGAGAACATCTTGCAAACATATGTATCGCCTATGTGTATAGAGCGCCCTCTCTTGGAATAGTAACTGTGAGTCGTCTAATGTATTCGCCAGCTATAAATACCGTAGATCAAAATTAGATACCCCAAAGAAAACGAGGAGAAAATAATGGCGGGAAGGTCCATAGCATACACGCGGTACGTAACATACGTAACATAGCATACACGCGGTACGTAACATTGACAGACTCGATCCCGTTCTCTCAGATTACTAATGGTAAACACACCAAACTACCTCGCGTGCCAACTAGCCCAGTGGCGCCCGCCAGAAGACTCTCGGGTCGTAGGCCTCGTCAGACTCGATGTTATGAACTGTAGCGAACTGTTGAATGTTGTCGTGTTTTTAAATTCTGTCAAATAGTAAAAAAATTAACAATAGGCCCAGATGACAAGTAAACAAGGCATGCAGCGTTTGGCTTATCGAGTGTCCAAACACGTTTCTTATATATAACCCGCCCTTCTGAGATAGTTGTCAGTTTTGTTTTAAATGCGTCATAACGTTTGACAGAGTGGACAAAATTCTCTTTTTGGGGCAGCCAAACACTACACCATTATGACTGACGGAATGTTGTAGTGTTTGAGTAATATAACATGTCATGACAACTGAAGGGACTTCGTTTTGTTCCAGAACCTGCCCGACAATACGTGATAACACTGCGAGCATTCAACAACTATGGCAAAGGGCCCGTCGTCTACGACTTGGTGTACACCAGGGAGGAGCCGGGTAAGTCCACGAGGGTTTGTCTAATCCAGCAGGCACACACATATTACGTGTGTGCGTGCGTGCGTGCGTGCGTGCGTGCGTGCGTGTGTGTGTGCGTGTGTTTACGTCATTTAACGCTTACGTGTACCAACTGTGTATGGAAAGCATAATAAATAAAACATAGATAAACATTTATGTAGGTTTGCCGTCTCCTCTTATATTGTACTTTGTTTGTGTAACTTTTACGCCTGGGAAGTTATCACTGGTGAATTAAATTGATCTTAAATAGTGTTTTGATGTAGGGCGTATGCGACAAATGTTTTGGAGCGATGTACACAACGGTGTCGCGAAGAGCACATTATTTGGACATCGTGCACCATGGTGACAAAGGTTCTTGTTGTGATACAGCGGAGACTGTGAGCGCGCTGTCACCGCCGGAGAACCTGCGGGCGAAGATCCTCTCCCCGAGCACGGCGTGGCTACAGTGGCGCGACCCGTCGCTCGGCCGCCACCAGCAGATCTCCGACAATCGCTACTACAACGTGCACTACCAGCCGCTGCTGGGCGCCAGCAAGACGCTGTCCGTCATCGTGAAGGCGTTGCATGTCGTGCTCTACGACCTGCTGCCCGGCACTCGCTACACCTTCAAGGTGCGCACGGTGAAGGACGGCAACGCGAGTGACTTCTCGGACCGCGTCGCCAACAAAACCTTCGAGAAAGGTACGCGTGCACGTCCGTAAAACAGTCTGAATTCGAGTCGAGAACATAACTGAGATTTTCTTTTAAGAATGATGGTATCGTTGGTGTTGTTTCGATCAGGATGTGTGTTTTTTTTAAAGATTTTTTTGCTCTACGCTAGGACGTTAATTTTTGGCTTCCGTCTGTGTGAAACAGAAATGAACAGTGTGTCGTGTTTGTCGTGTCGTGTGTCGTGTTTGTCGTGTCGTGTCGTGTGTCGCGTTTCAACACAACGCTTATTAATATTGAGATGAGTGTGAATTAACCATCGTATGTTTTTGAAAAAGAATTATGCTCTACGCTAGGACATTAATTTTTTGCTTCCGTCTGTGGGAAGCAAAAATTAACACGTTTTTGTTAATGTCCAAAATTCAAAGAAGTGTGTCGTCTTTCAACATTACGCTTATCTATATTTAGAGGAGTGTGGATTATTCCTCGTAACATGATTCTCATATATACTTTACAATTGCAGTAACGGACCATTCCCGACCATCTGGTGATTGTTCTGGACCAATCAATACATTTATTCGTTCTCGTTACTCCGTTTTAGCCCCCGGTTCCACCCCCCGTTCAGTGCAGGTAGTCGCGGGGGAACCACCGGGCAGTGCATACATCACGTGGCGAACGCCCAGACAACCGAATGGCGTCGTATCAGGTAGTATCCGTCATTTCGATTTAATCCATGCAGGTCGTTTAAAATAACCTATGTTTTTTTCGACCGTATTTATATTTGTGAAACCTACTATATTTAAACAACAGTTTACACCGGCAAGACAACCGTGTCATATATTCATCTAGTTACTGTTGCACAATCACTCATACTTCTTTGAAACTGCGGTCACACGACGTTTGTCTGATAAACACTCATCGGAACTGAATGCGTTGACTAGCTAAAGAATGGAGTTTCCGTGCATATAATGACCGAGTCAAAATACGCCACAGGTAATCTCTTCTGATGTCGTCGCAATAAATAGGTTTCCCATAATGTTAATCTGCCGAGGAAGACAACTGTTTCATACCAAACGTGACTTCCACAATATTAAACATTCTCCTCCAAGGTTCCGAATGATCATTTCAGAGATGCCAAGTTAAACAACTAGGAGAAGGAAGATATTATGGGATGGGGTGCAGCTCACACAATTAAGAAATAATGGAGAACAAATAATGCATCAAGTGTACCATTTTATGTCATTTCATGTAGCCACTTCTTATAGAAAATATGGAATTGTTTCAAAAAGAAGGATCATATTTGAAAACAGGAAGGGGAAGCAGGAGAAACAGGTAATGCTAAAGATTAAAAAGGAGGCCTTCTTCCCAAAGCAGGAGATTTGGCACCTCTGTCATTTATATCCCGCGTAAAAAGGTAGAAGGGAGTTCTTATATAGCGCTGTGTCCAGTCCTTGGGGCTACTCAAAGCGCTTTACACATCATCACCACCTGGCAGGGGCTGATGTGTAAAGTGCACGAAGACTATTCGTTAAAATATCCACCTCTGTATGTAGCCAGGAACTTATTTATACGGCTGAGTGAACTGTGGCAATGCGGGTGAACGAAATTGCCGAAGTTTCGAACCCGGTTCCTCTCGATTGAGCGTGCTAACCGTTACAATACTGCACCACTGTATCTGACTGTATATGTCATGTGCAGGTTACATGGTGCTGTACAGCTCGAGTCTGTCTGAACCGGCGATGACGTGGCAGGTCAGGGCCATACCGGGAGACAAAGATGACGTCACCATTCAAGGCCTCTCCAGCAACGTGACGTACTACTTCAAGGTCCAGGCCCGAAACGGCGTCGGCTACGGACCCCTATCATCGCCCGTCAACTACACGACGCCAACGGGTAGGTGGCCGGTCGATCATATCGAACTCACGACAAGTGAGATCGTCAAATTAAATCATGGAAACAAATCTGAATAGTGTTCAGGATTTTTTTTTATTCATGATAACTATCGACGAAAACTCAAGTCCTAAGATGAAGTTCAACTGTTATACAAATTTATCCTAGCATCTCGGAACCACGGTCAGTGTCGATATTTTTAATTGCGTTGTTGTCCAATCTTAAGTCATATATCTGATAGGGATGCTGGACTCAAGGGAACATAGCAATACTTTATTGTTCATAATTGGATCTGATGTTGGTCTCGCCAATTGATGTGTATTGTAAATTACCGATAAATGCGTCACTTTCGCTCGTGTGTTTGAGACATGGCATATTTGAAAGTGAATTTGTTTTGACGTCATAAAAATCAACCTAGTGTTCACCGAATAACATATAAATTGCAACTTTTATCGTCCATTTCCCAGAAGTCTCGGCGTCAACAGAGACGCAAGATCAGCAGGAAGCGGCAGAGGCCGTGAATTCCGCCGATGAAGTCCGGAAGGTGATCCGCGTTCCGGTCATGGCTCCGCGAAACAAACCCATCTATACTGAGCCCATCCCGGACCTGGTCTCGGAGCCGCAGACGGCCGCTCACAAGGGCATCGACGCCAGCGACACTGCACGCACTAGCACGGAACTAAGTCGAAGCAAGCGGAAACGACCGACCCTACGCTACCAGACTCTGGTGCAGCACGCCGTGTCGGCAGTCGTGGCGTGGTCGACAGAGTGCGGGGACGCGTCCGAGAAAGCACTGTCGTACGTAATCAGGTATAACCCCATTGGTCAGGCGGCCAACTATGTTGACAAGATTGTCCAGACGAACTTCGCCGTGTTGAACAATCTGCGACCGAACGTCAAGTATCACTACCAGATCAAGTATGTGCTGGACAACCTGACTGAGACGGCGTGGAGCAACGTCGGTGTATTAGACACTGCATACACGGAGGACAGTGTCGCACAGTAGTGGCTCATAAACATTATATCTACATTTTCATAACACTATATATATTTAACACATGTATATATTATTAGCATTGTTAAGACTATGCACTGCATTGGTTTTATGTGTTGCCCATTCACAGACTACCGCCTGGAACTCTTATGAAGATATTACTTCGTAGTTTCGGTTGTACGCCGTGTGAGATTAAGACAGCTGATTGTATGTCATTTTACATTACGTTACATTTTATTTATTAGATGAGTTATACAGACAGACATGTGTCATTCCTAATGTGTTCATATTGAGTGATTTTAATGTTTCTCCAAACGTTTGCGGACTACGCAGAAATAGCGTTCACATTATCGAGGCGAGAGTTCTTCCGACGTTGTTGTTTCGGTCTATATGTATACTATACTGCATACAGTCTCACCTCAGAACAATTCCCCTAGAACAGACTAGACCGTCTAATGTTTGTACCGTCAAGACAGACGTATTCCACGCGTTAGTCGAACGCGTCAGCATTCCTGTTTGTAGATAACCAGGCCCCACTACGATGATACACAACTCTATACTTCATAATAAACCAAATACTCCCGGGTCTGAGAGTGTTTCAAATCGAGCTCTGATTTCGAAATATGTGCATAATTTTAATTCGTGCATGACTAGATCTTATGTTTGTGCTTGAAAGATTCAAGCGTGTTTAATAGGCTTATCGTAACGTTCTGGTAGCGTATATTTCGAAATCAAAACATTTATAACCAAACATGTATGTTTGCTCTGGATGGTAAAAAATAAACTATTTTCGTGCTACGTAAATCCGTTTATCCAGTAATACCATCCCGCCGCCAGGGGCTTCTGACTACGTCTCTACCCCTGGTTGTGGACCCGTCGTGGCTGGTCAAAAAAGGTAATGATATACATTTCCTGGAAACGCCCTTTGAAGTCTGGGCGAGGTTGCGCCTGGTTCCTTGAAAAACGTCAACCAAGGCGGCAAGTTGGACGAAATATAGACGATTCAGTGTCCACACACGGCGTACATCAACACACGGCGTACATCAACACACGGCGTACATCCACACACGGCGTACATCAACACACGGCGTACATCCACACACGGCGTACATCCACACATGGCGAGGGATAAACTGAAAAGTCCACGTTTCAACAGGTTGGTCTGACAGGAGTACTGTAGTACTACTACCACCCCCGGCTAGCGAGGGTGTCTGCCAGGAGTACTGTAGTACTACTACCACCCCAGGCTAGCGAGGGTGTCTGCCAGGAGTACTGTAGTACTACTACCACCCCAGGCTAGCGAGGGTGTCTACTAGGAGTACTGTAGTACTACTACCACCCCCGGCTAGCGAGGGTGTCTGACAGGAGTACTGTAGTACTACTACCACCCCCGGCTACCGAGGGTGTCTGACAGGAGTACTGTAGTACTACTACCACCCCAGGCTAGCGAGGGTGTCTGCCAGGAGTACTGTAGTACTACTACCACCCCAGGCTAGCGAGGGTGTATGTCAGGAGTACTGTAGTACTACTACCACCCCGGCTAGCGAGGGTGTCTGCCAGGAGTACTGTAGTACCACTACCACCCCCGACTAGCGAGGGTGTCTGCCAGGAGTACTGTAGTACTACTACCACCCCCGGCTAGCGAGGGTGTCTGCCAGGAGTACTGTAGTGCTACTACCACCCACCGGCTAGCGAGGGTGTCTGCCAGGAGTACTGTAGTACTACTACCACCCACCGGCTAGCGAGGGTGTCTGCCAGGAGTTCTGTAGTACTACTACCACCCCCGGCTAGCGAGGGTGTCTGCCAGGAGTACTGTAGTACTACTACCACCCCCGGCTAGCGAGGGTGTCTGCCAGGAGTACTGTAGTACTACTACCACCCCAGGCTAGCGAGGGTGTCTGCCAGGAGTACTGTAGTACTACTACCACCCCAGGCTAGCGAGGGTGTCTACTAGGAGTACTGTAGTACTACTACCACCCCCGGCTAGCGAGGGTGTCTGACAGGAGTACTGTAGTACTACTACCACCCCCGGCTACCGAGGGTGTCTGACAGGAGTACTGTAGTACTACTACCACCCCAGGCTAGCGAGGGTGTCTGCCAGGAGTACTGTAGTACTACTACCACCCCAGGCTAGCGAGGGTGTATGTCAGGAGTACTGTAGTACTACTACCACCCCGGCTAGCGAGGGTGTCTGCCAGGAGTACTGTAGTACCACTACCACCCCCGACTAGCGAGGGTGTCTGCCAGGAGTACTGTAGTACTACTACCACCCCCGGCTAGCGAGGGTGTCTGCCAGGAGTACTGTAGTGCTACTACCACCCACCGGCTAGCGAGGGTGTCTGCCAGGAGTACTGTAGTACTACTACCACCCACCGGCTAGCGAGGGTGTCTGCCAGGAGTTCTGTAGTACTACTACCACCCCCGGCTAGCGAGGGTGTCTGCCAGGAGTACTGTAGTACTACTACCACCCACCGGCTAGCGAGGGTGTCTGCCAGGAGTACTGTAGTGCTACTACCACCCACCGGCTAGCGAGGGTGTCTGCCAGGAGTACTGTAGTACTACTACCACCCACCGGCTAGCGAGGGTGTCTGCCAGGAGTTCTGTAGTACTACTACCACCCCAGGCTAGCGAGGGTGTCTGCCAGGAGTACTGTAGTACTACTACCACCCACCGGCTAGCGAGGGTGTCTGCCAGGAGTACTGTAGTAGTACTACTACCACCCCAAGCTAGCGAAGGTGTCTGCCAGGAGTACTGTAGTACTACTACCACCCCAGGCTAGCGAGGGTGTCTGCCAGGAGTACTGTAGTACTACTACCACCCACCGGCTAGCGAAGGTGTCTGCCAGGAGTACTGTAGTACTACTACCACCAACCGGCTAGCGAGGGTGTCTGCCAAGAGTACTGTAGTACTACTACCACCCCAGGCTAGCGATGGTGTCTACCAGGAGTACTGTAGTACTACTACCACCCACCGGCTAGCGAGGGTGTCTGCCAGGAGTACTGTAGTACTACTACCACCCACCGGCTAGCGAGGGTGTCTGCCAGGAGTAGTGTAGTACTACTACCATCCCAGGTTAGCGAGGGTGTCTGCCAGGAGTACTGTAGTACTACTACCACCCCAGGCTAGCGAGGGTGTCTGCCAAGAGTACTGTAGTACTACTACCATCCCAGGCTAGCGAGGGTGTCTGCCAAAAGTACTGTAGTACTACTACCACCCACCGGCTAGCGAGGGTGTCTGCCAGGAGTACTGTAGTACTACTACCACCCCAGGCTAGCGAGGGTGTCTGCCAGGAGTACTGTAGTGCTACTACCACCCACCGGCTAGCGAGGGTGTCTGCCAAGAGTACTGTAGTACTACTACCATCCCAGGCTAGCGAGGGTGTCTGTCAGGAGTACTGTAGTACTACTACCACCGCAGGCTAGCGAGGGTGTCTGTCAGGAGTACTGTAGTACTACTACCATCCCAGGCTAGCGAAGGTGTCTGCCAGGAGTACTGTAGTACTACTACCATCCCAGGCTAGCGAGGGTGTCTGCCAGGAGTACTGTAGTACTACTACCATCCCAGGCTAGCGAAGGTGTCTGCCAGGAGTACTGTAGTACTACTACCACCCCAGGCTAGCGAGGGTGTCTGTCAGGAGTACTGTAGTACTACTACCACCCCAGGCTAGCGAGGGTGTATGTCAGGAGTACTGTAGTACTACTACCACCCCGGCTAGCGAGGGTGTCTGCCAGGAGTACTGTAGTACTACTACCACCCCCGACTAGCGAGGGTGTCTGCCAGGAGTACTGTAGTACTACTACCACCCCCGGCTAGCGAGGGTGTCTGCCAGGAGTACTGTAGTACTACTACCACCCCAGGCTAGCGATGGTGTCTACCAGGAGTACTGTAGTACTACTACCACCCACCGGCTAGCGAGGGTGTCTGCCAGGAGTACTGTAGTACTACTACCACCCACCGGCTAGCGAGGGTGTCTGCCAGGAGTACTGTAGTACTACTACCACCCAGGCTAGCGAGGGTGTCTGCCAGGAGTACTGTAGTACTACTACCACCCACCGGCTAGCGAGGGTGTCTGCCAGGAGTACTGTAGTAGTACTACTACCACCCCAGGCTAGCGAGGGTGTCTGCCAGGAGTACTGTAGTACTACTACCACCCACCGGCTAGCGAGGGTGTCTGCCAGGAGTAGTGTAGTACTACTACCATCCCAGGTTAGCGAGGGTGTCTGCCAGGAGTACTGTAGTACTACTACCACCCCAGGCTAGCGAGGGTGTCTGCCAAGAGTACTGTAGTACTACTACCATCCCAGGCTAGCGAGGGTGTCTGCCAAAAGTACTGTAGTACTACTACCACCCACCGGCTAGCGAGGGTGTCTGCCAGGAGTACTGTAGTACTACTACCATCCCAGGTTAGCGAGGGTGTCTGCCAGGAGTACTGTAGTACTACTACCATCCCAGGCTAGCGAGGGTGTCTGCCAGGAGTACTGTAATACTACTACCACCCACCGGCTAGCGAGGGTGTCTGCCAGGAGTACTGTAGTACTACTACCACCCACCGGCTAGCGAGGGTGTCTGCCAGGAGTACTGTAGTACTACTACCATCCCAGGTTAGCGAGGGTGTCTGCCAGGAGTACTGTAGTGCTACTACCACCCACCGGCTAGCGAGGGTGTCTGCCAAGAGTACTGTAGTACTACTACCATCCCAGGCTAGCGAGGGTGTCTGCCAGGAGTACTGTAGTACTACTACCACCCCAGGCTAGCGAGGGTGTCTGCCAGGAGTACTGTAGTACTACTACCATCCCAGGATAGCGAAGGTGTCTGCCAGGAGCGCTGTAGTACTACTACCATCCCAGGTTAGCGAGGGTGTCTGTCAGGAGTACTGTAGTACTACTACCATCCCAGGCTAGCGAAGGTGTCTGCCAGGAGTACTGTAGTACTACTACCACCCCAGGCTAGCGAGGGTGTCTGTCAGGAGTACTGTAGTACTACTACCACCCCAGGCTAGCGAGGGTGTCTTTCAGGAGTACTGTAGTACTACTACCACCCCAGGCTAGCGAGGGTGTCTGTCAGGAGTACTGTAGTACTACTACCACCCCGGCTAGCGAGGGTGTCTGCCAGGAGTACTGTAGTACTACTACCACCCCCGACTAGCGAGGGTGTCTGCCAGGAGTACTGTAGTGCTACTACCACCCCCGGCTAGCGAGGGTGTCTGCCAGGAGTACTGTAGTACTACTACCACCCCTGACTAGCGAGGGTGTATGCCAGGGCTACCGTGGTACTACTACCACCCCAGCTAGCGAGGATGTGGAACCCTCATGCCGTGCAACCTGACGTAGTGCACTTGTTCGTTGCAATAGACTACGACCGATCAGTGCGCAAGAGTTGCGGATTATCTTCAGCTAAGGGCCGGGCTCCCCAGTGTTTTCAACTCTCCACACATTCCCCATATTCAACAGCTTCCGACGATTAAGACTGTACTTGTATTGTAACTGCGTGAGCTTTAGTGCTTTTGCTGCAATGTTTATGTTCTATTCACACCAGTGGCGTTCTTCGTGCGAAAGTGGGCTATACCGAAAAAAAAAAACTGAATTGTCTTTCTGACAGAAGTCTTCCCGGCGTTGAGAGGCGACGTGCTGTGATGTGGTTCACTGTTGAAATACTGTCACCGATTGTAGCTTCGTCCAGTTCCTACTTTGGTCACGTATAACGCCGTCAAAAGGTGTTCTACCCGAAAACCATCCCGTTGACGGCCTTTTTCGGGCTAGTCTCGCTTATCCAACTCTCGTTCGTGTTCGTGAACTCGCCGAGAAGAGAGTCTGGCTCCGAATCACTGATCTCCGAAAAGATGTTTTGATTGTTACCGGCGTGCCAGCAGCCAATTAGCGTCATTATCGAGATTCTACACTATTACATTATTTTGCATGATTTAACTGTTCAGTGTGACAGTTGTGTCAATATAATCAAAGTTTAAAGTTGATTCGCACACATCGTATACACTGATAAAAAGTTAACTCTTATTCGATGAGTTAACCAAATGCCCAGATGAGAGCCTAATTAATCTACTTATGTATGCAACCAAAATATCGGTGCATTATATAATTTTCGTCACAACGGAACCTACTCTCTAATTCCAGGCTCGTGTGTGTGATAAACAGTGGCGCCACATCACGGAGCACGGGTAATCCAGGCGAATTCCGCGATTCAGCAAAAGGCAACAGCTGAACAAATGAAACTAAATCAACTGAACTGAAATATAGCAAACACAACATGAACCAGCCAACTTAGTGACGTCAGTAATTACAGCAGTCAAAATACGGAACTTGGGGCACACTCTTTATCTCGGGGAGTTGACGAATTGGGGGCACACTCCTTATTTCGGGGAGTTGACGAATTGGGGGCACACTCTTTATCTCGGGGAGTTGACGAATTGGGGGCACACTCTTTATCTCGGGGAGTTGACGAATTGGGGGCACACTCTTTATCTCGGGGAGTTGACGAATTGGGGGCACACTCTTTATCTCGGGGAGTTGACGAATTGGGGGCACACTCTTTATCTCGGGGAGTTGACGAATTGGGGGCACACTCTTTATCTCGGGGAGTTGACGAATTGGGGGCACACTCTTTATCTCGGGGAGTTGACGAATTGGGGGCACACTCTTTATCTCGGGGAGTTGACGAATTGGGGGCACACTCTTTATCTCGGGGAGTTGACAAATTGGGGGCACACTCTTTATCTCGGGGAGTTGACGAATTGGGGGCACACTCTTTATCTCGGGGAGTTGACGAATTGGGGGCACACTCTTTATCTCGGGGAGTTGACGAATTGGGGGCACACTCTTTATCTCGTGGAGTTGATGAATTGGGGGAACACTCTTTATCTCGGGGAGTTGACGAAGTCGAGCGAGAGTCGGTTAAGCGAGACTATGCTTATGGCATATGATTCACTCAAATAGGGACGGATCACTGTCTTACTTCCAGGTTTATGACATACGCATATAGTGCAAATGATTTTGAAACGGTCCCCCTTTTTGGATTTGTGTATAGGCTTGAACAGGGATATGACCATATTTACGGACTACTACTGTATCCATATTAAAATATATAATGGATGACTGGCAACATATGCGTGTGCCACTGGCTGTAGGATCTCTTGTGCATGAAGACATGATGTAGTTGTTTTAGACGCCATTTGAGCATCAAATGGGAAGCATCTTGTATGTTGATTTTTTTCTGGAGAAAATGTACAGAAGTTGCGGATTTTGCCCAACAGGCTGATGAAATGACAACATTAACACAGTCAATAATATATTCAAAATATAAATTTGCGAAAGCATTAAAACATTTGTGGTCAATGGGAAAATAAAGTGTGACCCCTCCCCAGTTTATTAGCAACGAACGCTAATGATGGGTTCATGCTGAACTATCCGACAGAGGGCGACGTTGCTGTTGCATTTTATTATGGCCCATTTGTCCACAAGGGAGCGCTACTGGACGGGATTCTACCAAAGACAAGCAGGCTAAAATGCTTGGTCGACGTACAAGAGAATACCCCAGCCACGAGACACGGTTACACATGAACTGAGTCAATATGTTGTTTAGGTACATATTAGTATCTCTTATTAAGTTGTGAACAGAACGAGCATCATATGTGTTTAATGCACCAAGGCACATATTCTGTCCGACTGGCTCCCCGTTTATCCGTCACGCCATTACCCAGATATGTACGAGCCGATACGATACACTACTTCACGTTACAATACGTATCGCGATACAGAGGGTACGATACGACACATATCGCGATACAGACTACACTGACTAGAATGATAAAAAAATCAGTAAAACACACGTTTATTTATCACGTGGACAAGGCAACACCACAGTAGACGTCACGTCGTCACTCACGTGAGGTCCAAATTGCACGCGCGCATTAAAAGTATTACATGACACATGTTACATTTCGCTATTTTATCGATACACAGGCATGTGTGGTTCGCGTTGAAGGTTTATTGTTTCACAAAGGTGACGCGACTAATAGTTTGCCTAACGCTATCACATATCGTTGTGTACCGCGATACGGATATTGTGTATCGTGTACAGATGGTATGATGTATGATATGCCCCAAATGCCGAGCGCATGAGAATGCCCTGTGGTTGGTTCTCCGCAGCATGTGATTCAGACAATTGCACACTGTGTGCAAAATTACGATCCGGTTTTTACAGAAGACATCCACGTCACTTGTTGCCCAAACAAACCGGATTATTACAAGGGATCCCCCGATCACTGACCAACCAGTCGTGTGTTAACCCTTTGCACAGCACAATTGTCCTACTCTTGAAATATATGACCTTTTTCATGTTCGTAAAGACATTGTTCAGGAATCACCAAAAGGTCGTTCCGCCTCAAAGTCACCGGTATTTTATTCGTCTACGATGATCAGAACTAATATAATGTCCCCAGAACTAATATAATGTTCCCAGAACTAATATAATGTCCCCAGAACTAATATAATGTCCCCAGCAGGTGTTCCCGGATTGTGTCCCCCAGTTGCACGTGTCTGTACCGTCTGAGCTGCCGTACTGCGACATGTAGACTTTGATCTACCTACCTACCTGCCTGTCACTGTCCGTACGCTGTTAAAGCATCTTCGTGTTAGCCAGTATTTATCACCACTAGCTCGGAGGAATGCAACAGGGTTGACACGCACACCGTCGCCCATGCTGGCTGAGTGTGTTTAACAGACTTGTTGGCAAGTCGCAAACTGGCAAGTCAAGTCACGTCACAAGTCAATGACCTGCAAGTCAAGTCAACTATCAAGTCAATGACCTCCAATCCATGTCAAGTCTCGAATCATCTATCTGAATTCCAAGTCAAGTCAAAATGTGCGACTCGAGTCCTACTCGAGTCAGCCTCTGTGACTTGAGTCAACAAGTCTCTGATGTTCAACAACATCTACCAAGATTGTCACACAAAGCAACAAACAGGGTCGTTGGCTTATTGAGAGTCCAGCAATTCTTAACCCATGTCTTCCTGGTCAGATAATGGCCTATATTTCTATTTGCTTTTAGACACATTCTCACTGCAAGTGTACAAGGTGCGTAGGTCATTTGTCCCGTCCATTTATAACCTGT
Source organism: Lamellibrachia columna (assembly GCA_963662155.1). NCBI lineage: Eukaryota > Metazoa > Annelida > Polychaeta > Sabellida > Siboglinidae > Lamellibrachia > Lamellibrachia columna. Next base: position 50,160,999 of record OY759271.1, read on the forward strand.
ATTAGGATGAGTATTTGGTTATATCCGATCAACCACGTCCGTCGTTAACACTACTTCATGCCGTCTATATATATTATCATCAAACCATTCATTATTTTAAACACTTTAATTAATTTTTTTCTTATCTGCTCTGAGACAAGCAAATCGGTATTTACGTTAATCTTAAGTCCTTTGTGAACATTAAAAGTATCCCCATGTAATATTCTCTAGAACCCTATATGTTCCCAAGATAAAATACCATTCGCCACGTTTCAGACAATTTGAAAGACGGTTGCATAATTATATATGACAGCCAGCCATGTTAAAAACAACTATTTATATGTGACTTCCATAAGTTCCACAAGGGGTTGGTGTAGATGGACAGCACCGGCAATGCGAGGACAAAGATCGACAGAAGCCGAAGCGACCACAAACAGAACAGCCCCAGACGGGGACGGGTCACTATCTATTTTCCCATTCATTGGCGACATTGATAACATGCACGCACGCACGCACGCACGCACGCACGCACGCACGCACGCACGCACGCACGCACGCACGCACGCATGCACGCACGCACGCACGCATGCACGCCCGCACACACATATATGGATGTTGATGTTCGTGTGCATGAGTGTGTACGTCACGTGTGTTTATCGTTCAATCAAGTAGAAGCCACATTACATATATATTGTCATTCCCTATTTCCTACCCCATTCAATAATTTATATTCCATTCACAAATCGATTGTTATGTAAGAATACGAGAAATGAGTCCCCTTTGGTAACTAAAACTGAAAAGCTTAATATATGAACCTGTGAACACCTACATTGTCATGCACACAGTTATAAGATGTACAAGTGTGTATAATCTAATTAACGTAATAACAGTTACGTGTACGAGTGACACTTGCTTTGCGATCCACGCGTTCGTTGCTGTAACAACGTGCCCGGTATGATGTAACAAGGCTAGTTGTTACAGTCGACCGTGCCTGGGAAACTTAACATATCTACGTAACTACAATACGGAATATCAATGGTATGCTACATTTTACTAATAGGAATAATAAATATAATGTGTAGTACGTTGACAGAAATAATGCATCTAACATACTTAATGTAACAACTAGCCCCGGTCTCCCCTACATCACTACAGAAAAGGCCATTACCATTTGACACCCATCGTTGCTATGGTTGCCGAGCGGAAAAAAAACAAAGTTAGACCGCCACACCACTGGCGCGGAGAGAGTTGTGTAAATTACATTTATCTACTGATGTCAACATATCGACGTTGACAGCTGTGGCGGAGGGCACGAAATAAAACAACACGTCCCGTGAGGTTGGGTCATGTGTTCTTATTTGTGCGTCAGGCGGCGGCCTAAGCCACTAACGACGACACTGTTGTCGGTGGTTATTAGCGCTTAGTTTATAGTGAATCTCCAGGCTCAGAGTCTATTCAGTTATACACACTGAACGCATGCACACACGCACGTACACACACGCACGTACACACACTCATGTGCACACAATGTCGTTGATAAAGTTGTCCAGGGCTGACATGGAATATTTGTTATTGCAAAGCAATAGACAGTGAATGACTAATAACTATAACTATAAGATTAAATAAGCAATGAATGACTAATAATTATAAATATAAATAGGCAATGAATGACTAATAAATATAAATAGGCAATGAATGAATAATAAATATAGGTATTCGTTGTGTACTGCAACATCACGACAGACACACATCAACATGATATTAACCCCGTGTATGGTGATATTAACCCCGTGTATGGTGATATTAACCCCGTGTATGGTGATATTAGCCCCGTGTATGGTGATATTAATCCCGTGTATGGTGATATTAATCCCGTGTATGGTGATATTAACCCCGTGTATGGTGATATTAATCCCGTGTATGGTGATATTAACCCCGTGTATGGTGATATTAGCCCCGTGTATGATGATATTAACCCCGTGTATGATGATATTAACCCCGTATATGATGATATTAACCCCGTGTATGATGATATTAACCCCGTGTATGGTGATATTAACCCCGTGTATGGTGATATTAACCCCGTGTATGGTGATATTAGCCCCGTGTATAGTGATATTAACCCCGTGTATGGTGATATTAACCCCGTGTATGGTGATATTAGCCCCGTGTATGATGATATTAACCCCGTGTATGATGATATTAACCCCGTATATGATGATATTAACCCCGTGTATGGTGATATTAACCCCGTGTATAGTGATATTAGCCCCGTGTATGGTGATATTAACCCCGTGTATGGTGATATTAACCCCGTGTATGGTGATATTAACCCCGTGTATGGTGATATTAGCCCCGTGTATGGGGAATCTTTCGTAACATTTCAAACAAATCCGCCAGTGTCACCAGTTAATTATTGCAAACTCACAAATTTGCGCTTATTATTTATTCTATTATGAAATTATCAAAGGACATCCTCGTCAAATGACGAAGGTTTTAATACAACGCAGATATAGGGCCTATATATCCTTTACAAAATCACCACTCCGATCAGACCTCAGTTCCGCGTTGCGATTTATGGACATGCCGCTGTGGCGTATCGAATTTTAATAGATTTGTTTGGATTGCTTAGTGCAGTGATTTACCGAAAATGTAAGCAGAATACCTCTCTAGTAAGTATTATGTTCCTACAACGCGTCCAGTAAACTAGTCGTTAATGGGGCTAATTGTGGGCCGTTACTCTGTATTGACGTTTCGAAGCGACACATTACGAATTTATCTTCAGGCCACTGAAAACGATTTCTTCTTTTACACCGGACATGTTCAGAAACACTTTCTGAACATGTCCGGTGTAAAAGAAGCGGTTTCTTTGCTGGTTTGTTGAAAACTGAACACATGCTAATCTCAAAGGTGCCAAGTCTCCTCGTTCTGTTTTGCCTACTTTGTAAAATCTCCTACTTCCCTTTCTTTGTCAAATAGTCTCCATCTTTTTGCTCTATAAAAAGTGGCAACATAGTGCATAAAATGACAATTTTGTCAAATATTTCCGTATTGCCAGAGGGCATCCCCCACAATACTTAACTTCCTTAATTTCCACCCCAGCATGGGAATCTCCTTCCTCTTAATTTTTTTACTTGGCACCTAGATAATATTTTACTATTCGGTGGACATTTTAATGAAGAGACACACATCTTTTAAACATTAATATAATCTTATTTGCGCATCTTCAATTCAAACCACGAATTATGCTTGTGACGTGTGTACACCATACGTTCACGCACGCACGCACGCACGCACGCACGCACGCACGCACGCACGCACGCACGCACGCACGCACGCACGCACGCACGCACGCACGCACGCACGCACGCACGCACGCACGCACGCACGCACGCACGCACGCACGCACGCACGCACGCACGCACGCACGCACGCACGCACGCACGCACGCACTCGTCTTCTCTCTCAAACAAGGCAATTTACGAACTTTAAAAGCTGGCTTTGCAAAAATGTTGGATACATATTTTCTTCAACACAAAGTAGAAATTTAACAAATATACGCCTACTGCTGGACGTCTCGGCAAGCTGTACTAATGCTATGAAGTGGCTGGGTTGGCTGCCCACCTTGCTTGTCTAGTAATTGATTTCCTTGCCGTACATGCATATAATACTGTTAACTGAAATCGCTCGAGTGATGTCTGCCACTTTCCACGGTCTCACGTTAACAAAGTATGGCTTCTTTTAATTGTAGGCGTTCAATATATTGTAATATTGGCGAAAGTCGGCTGTGTTTTATAAAAATGCCAAGGCTGGTAGCGACACGTTAGGGCCCAATAGGCACCGATGTCATCTATTTTAGAAGTAGGACTCATACAGTTAATATGGAACGAATATCCGTATGTCAGCTAACAGCATCTTTGACATCTACGACGAAAACAAAATGAAACACGGATCGCTCTATCGTGTTAAGGCGCTCGTCTTTGTCTTCACAGGAATCTAGACAAAGGCATGCAACATATGACAACACGTGCCAGTCACTCTTTGTCTTCACAGGAATCTAGACAAAGGCATGCAACATATGACAACACGTGCCAGTCACTCTTTGTCCAACACATTGGTAAACAAGTTGATGATATGCCAGACCTTTACGACCGATATTTCACTGCCAATGCCACGTTAAATTTGGTTTGGTGCAAAAATCGGTCCGGGGATCAGTTTTGGCAGCCACAATTGGTCCCATTTGAATAAATCTGCTTGAATAAAGCAGTTTTAGCTGCCAACAATCCGTAGACTTCAAATTCAGAACGACTGTTTCAAAGCAATACAAATACAGCACGAACTATACAACAATGTATAGTTACAAATATTAACCGAAAGATACATAATTATGATATACACTCGTATAATTATGATATACACTCGTACGTACGTATGTACGTACGAGTGTGTATGCATGCATGCGTGCGTACGTAGTAGTAGTACGTACGTACGTACGTACGTACGTATCCATGTATATCATAATTATGTATGTATGTGTGTGCATGTAGGTACGTACGTACGCACGCACGCACGCACGCACGCACGCACGCACGCACGCACGCACGCACGCACGCACGCACGCACGCGCGCACGCACACACACACACACACACACACACACACACACACACAAGAACACACACACACACACACGCACGCACGCACGCACGCACGCTCGCTCGCACGCACGCACGCACGCACGCACGCACGCACGCACGCACGCACACACACACACACACACACACACACACACACACACACACATACACACACACACACATACAGATATGCAGCAGAATGAATACAAGTGCATGCTTAATATAAGTGCCTACTTTAATAGTGTTTGTAGAACTGCTTAGCACAAGCACAAAGCTTAATGCGACAAATCGGAGATTTGGTTTATTCAAGGGGCCAATTGTGGCTGCCAAAACTTATTTCCCGGACTGAATTTTGTTCCGGGCCAAATTTATCCCGACAGCTATGGCGTAATCCCACCGTGTCTCGTGTTCAGACTTTTGGTTTATCCGGTGATCGGTTCAGCCATCTATAGGTTATCCAAGGTGACAAGATGTCACCGCAAGCGTGGTGGGTTCATACTTAGATATTTCACCATAAGCAAAGAATCCGTGATCTGAACGTTTTTGTAGTTGTGAACATATGTTCAGAAGCAGTTTGGTATGTGGTATTAACAATGTATGTGTGCCTATTACAGAAACTGTTGACAAAGTAGTAGAAATATCTCGTCGATATTATGTTCTTCAAATATACACAAGCACGCACGCACACACGCACGCACGCATGCACGCATGCACGCACGGTAATGTTTTTCTTTACTATTAGAATGGCCCTGTGGTGATTAGATTGCACATATCTTAATGGGACCGTATCATAAATGTCACATTCTATTTATATGTGCAAATCACAGGCCAAATAAATCTGTCTGATTCCGCTAATTTGCTCGGCCATCTCTTCGCGGACTTGAGCTGATTATTAGTAATATTACCAGAGTAGAGAGCATGTGCTACCGCCAATGGCAATGTCAGTATCAGAAATAACCGGTAATTCAACGAAACGCCTGCTACGGAGGCTGTGTAATTTCTCACAGTGGCATTGTCATCACGATTCGTCGGGTCTCCATTAATTTGTAACCATGCATTCTTGATCCAGATAAGCAGGTTGTTGTAAGTTAATGGATCTCCGACGAAAACTACGGTTCCTTTTTGCAGCAGTGCTTTCACGTGTGTGTGTGGTGTGGCACCGTCGTCCAGGAAAGCTAGCCGGGGATGCGTTAGAAATTGAAATGTTTCCGCGCAGCGTAAACGGGTCCAGAACAATCTAAAATATACCCAGTTAGGTGGCATTTTTGAACTTTTGGTCTAGAGAAACGTAGGCCTAGCTGTCAGCGTTTGATCCATAGCCACTAACAGATCACAGATGTCCAGATGGCTTTTATTACGTCGAATGATAATAATGCTTAGTTAGAGGGTATTTTATCACAATGTTTACACTTGCGTGGAATTTCAATGTTTTATCGCATATGCAGAAATTTGCTAACAAATTAGATCAGACAATTTACGATAAGTCCGCTGGAAATTCTCAGTAGGTCAAAACAGTTATCAAACCTAGCGGATCAAACAGAGACAGAGTTATGACACAGCTGTGACTACGAACACCGCCAGCCCAGGCACGCTCAAGTGCCAGCCCAGGCACGCTCAAGTGCCAGCCCAGGCACGCTCAAGTGCCAGCCCAGGCACGCTCAAGTGCTTGCAGTCCGTTCACCCGTCCGATACGGCATGCGCATTATTCAAATCCAATCCCGACGACAACAACGGAATGCGTATTGGCCACATCTGCTCCTGCAATTTAAACCCGTGTTTGGATGATATTACTCGGCGAGAGTTTCTCCCGTCGTACGGATCATCGACACAAGAGGCCAATCGGTATGGAAATAGTTAACTTGTTTAACACATTTCCATAATTTCACGTAATTGTGTGGACAAAACATCTCGTCGCCTAATGTAGTCAGAAGGCGTGCTACTTGGCGGCTCGTGCAGTCGCCCGGATTGTCCGTCCGTTCTCGACATAAACATGTCGGCCCGACGCTAGCTGCAATCGCCATGGTCAGTGCATGGTTTCAGACAGTTGTGGCAAACATGTGAAACATGTGATATCACTGATAGCATTTGACGTGAAGAGCTTCAGTTGTGATTCGTAGTTCGCAGCGGTCAGCAGCGTCGCCCCAGCCGTTAATATTTACTAGGTTGCTAGCCATCTCCAAATAGTCACGCACGCACGCACGCACGCACGCACGCACGCACGCACGCACGCACGCACGCAATTGACAAATATAGGAGTGCCCATATTCAGTATTAAGGTCAACTCGCTATTAAGGTCAGTTTGACCCAGTCCCGTGGGTGACCTTAATATCGAGGTTCGTCTCTCTCTCTCTCTCTCTCTCTCTCTCTCTCTCTCTCTCTCTCTCTCTCTCTCTCTCTCTCTCTCTCTCTCTCTCTCTCTCTCTCTCTCTCTCTCTCTCTCTCTCTCTCTCTCTCTCTCTCTCTCTCTCTCTCTCTCTCTCTCTCTCTCTCTCTCTCTCTATCTCTCTCTCTCTCTCTCTCTCTCTCTCTCTCTCTCTCTCTCTCTCTCTCTCTCTCTCTCTTTCTCTGCGTAATTGCTGACTGTATGCCGGATAGAAATGTTGACAGCGAAGTTGTATCGATTTGGTAAACCGAGTTGTTAGTTTCACGTGCTATGGTGGTAATTAGCAGTGGCAGACGAACACCACCAACGTGTCAACACATTGATGACGTGCCAAAACACCCCTATTAAAATCGTCTTGATGGCTTGGTGAAAATAGGGAGACAAGGTTGTAGAGTGACTTTCCGAAAATAAATATTCCGAATATATATATATATATATATATATATATATATATGGTTTCGGTATAAGGAGTTCTGCTACTCAACAATGGTTTTAGTTTCACTTTCGGATTGTTTGTTTCTTCACTTATCGAGGGTGTCGCGGGATTGAACCAAAGTATTAAGCCAATGACAACGAGATGTAGCACTCGTATCCTGAATTAATCACGTACTTTGATATGCAACTTTAGTAGCAGATTTAGGACCAGTTTCACAAATTATTCGTACCGTGTTAATGAACTTATGTGGACGTTTGACGAATATGGCGAAACATGCATTTAGACTTCGAGATGAGGCGTTATTGGAACACCGAAGGGCGTGTATGTAGAATCGTTGTAGTGATTTATCCGACCGACACAGCAAATGCACCTGTTTTTATGTTACTTATGTAGCATAATAGGTGTCATTGAGCACATGGTGAATATGTCATGCATTTGTCGTTTGCATTTGTAGAACATGCCAATGACGTAATTAGCGCGGTTGGGAAATCTTAGTAATTGTATACACCCAGTTGAGACCGTGAGGTCTTATTTATAAATACCATAAACGTCAATTGTTCCGTCTCAGTTACATCGTATGGCGAACTCCGTGTCGCCTCATCGATGCCAATGCACCACGTCAGATCCACCCGAAGACGATCCAAGCCATGTGGAGATGACGGACCCTGGAACAGACTGACACGGGGAGACCTGCGTGTCTGAAACATCAACAGGAGAACGTGCTGGCGCTGGTTGCTGGAGGAGGGTGGAGCGATTTGACGAGAGCGCGTATGAGTAATTTAACTTGCGAAGGATGATGATGATGGTGGTGATGATGATGATGATGATGATGGTGGTGATGGTGGTGATGATGATGATGATGATGATGATGGGACGTCCAACCAAGTATTTATTTTCACACCACTGAGTAACGTGACAATGAGACGTTCTACTACGTATTTTTCAAGACGCTTTACCACGTCGGTACATAATTTGTTCCATCTCAGTTACGTCACATTGCCGCGTTCCGGACACAAAAAAATACGTCATTGTCTCGTCGCACTGATGCGTCACAAAATGACGTCACAAAATGACGTCATTGTTTCACATGCTTCGGTTAAATGTGATCTGCCGTGCGTACAAACACGATCCCGTAATTAAAGGTTTCTCCAGGAAATGCTGCACGTCCACGCGTAGAGGCCTCGTGATCGCACATACCATAGTACGCAACATAACGTGTTGATCACACTAATAATAATGCTCTTGCACGAACGTGTCTGCTCATGCTCATGTAAACACGCCGATTACTAAACAGGTGTCCGTAATATTCAAGAACAACACCCCTGGTCAATATGTTCAAGATAATACTCTGACCGACTGATTGGTAGGCCTATAGTGTCAAACCTAAACATGAATATTTACACGAATATACGCTCCTGTCAGTATTAAATAAAAGCATGACAAATGTCGAGACACATGTGTATTACCGATAGTAATAGTTGATACCGTGAAGTATTAATAAAGACCAAACTCATTTAACATTTTCGGAGATTTAATTTCAAATCACATATTTGCAATTTTGCTATTGTTTCGTAATACACTACCCTGTAGTTAGTTTAGTGCGATTTTGTTTTCACAAATGTAGCCACGTGTAGGCCCTATACGTGTAGGCCCTATGTAGCAGCCCAGGAACGTTATACTCTCGCATGCCGAAACAGTGTGATTCTTCAATAGGGCCTACGTGTGGCAAAGCCACATTCGTCGGGTGAACCTCGTCTTTCAGCTCAGACAATCCAGTTAATATTATTTAGAATGTAAATATCATAAAGAATAGTGCGAACGTGCGTTAACTCGTATGTTATTATTTCTTGTTACTTTGCTGCTTGGCAACAAGTACTCTATTAACTGGCAAATTACATTTGCCATAAATGTGTTGACAAATTTTTTTCCCGATCTGATTTCAGGCCAATCAAATAAGGAACACGGCTTGAGTGCGGGACTGTCGTCAGTGTCGTCCCTAGCGAGTTAGCAGTGAACCTGCCCTTACTGCTCGCCCGACAGGCAGTGTCTGCGCAATTGCTGACTGTATGTCGGATAGAAATATTGACAGCGAACTTGTATCGATTTGGTAAACCGAGTTGTTAGTTTCACGTGCTATCGTGGTAATTAGCAGTGGCAGACGAACACCAACAACGCGTCAACACATCTATGACGTGTCAAAACACCCCTATTAAAATCGTCTTGATGGCTTCGTGAAAATAGGAGACCAGGTTGTGGAGTGACTTTGCGAAAATAAACTCGCCTTCTCGAAGACGTACCCAGGAATGCGCCGTAGCGGCTTAGCGTGGATCCTTCACAGGTGATAGGAAATAAAAACTATCGTGCTTCCTCTCAGTTTCTATTATAGGGTAGGGGTGGGACAACGAGCCCCACGTGGGGCAAGACGCCCCCTCATATTTCCAGCATTATACGCACTTGCTGTGTGTATCTGGTGGGTGGATGCAATGCTGCTATCTAGTGCATATTCTGTCCAAAAGCATATGCAGATTGAACAGACAGTTGGGAAACAAATCTGCATTTCTAATTTTTCTGCATGGCTGGTGTAAACTGTATATTATCAATGTTGTGCTGAAATAAACATATCACCCTTAACACCATGCAACCTTAACAACCTTAACAACCTTAACACCCTTCACAACCTTAACAACCTTAACACCCTTAACAACCTTAACACCCTTAACAACCTTAACACCCTTAACAACGTTAACAACCTTAACACTCTTAACAACCTTAACACCCTTAACAACCTTAACAACCTTAAAACCCTTAACAACCTTAACACCCTTAACAGCCTTAACAACCTTAACAACCTTAACTTCGTGCAACCTATTCATCATTAGTTATACAGTTCCATTTATTGTTACAAAATGTCGGCACTAGTTAGTATTAGTGTGGATATTTAGATAGGTATACATCATATCCACAGGCGGCCAGACGCCCCCTTACAGTGTGTGGGGCAAATGTGTTTTTCAAATGTACGATCTATCATTTCGCATAGATGGTATATGATAATTCGGAGTAAACTGTATCACTTAATTAATAAGTGCATATTACGCAATACGCGTTACACTCGGTTATAAAAGTGTCATATCGTAAACAATCCATCTAAGTTCTTATTGTTTCCTAATGAAGTAGAATTCATCGCACACAAGTTGAACTCGTTGATCGTGAGTCAGCAAACGGGAGGGGACGCTACATTGATCGAGAGTCAGCAAACGGGAGGGGACGCTACATTGATCGAGAGTCAGCAAACGGGAGGGGACGCTACATTGATCGAGAGTCAGCAAACGGGAGGGGACGCTACATTGATCGAGAGTCAGCAAACGGGAGGGGACGCTACATTGATCGAGAGTCAGCAAACGGGAGGGGACGCTACATTGATCGAGAGTCGGCAAACGGGAGGGGACGCTACATTGATCGAGAGTCAGCAGACGGGAGGGGACGCTACAGGGGAAGTCACTGGCGGCTAGACGAGGGACACAGAACGGAACCAAAGACTTGGTGAAGAAGCAAAAGAAAGACGCGTCAGCAACGAAGAGGAGGCCGTGTTTCATATGCGGCGAGCCCTTCGTGAACTGTAGACATCGGGAGGTGTGGGTACAGTGTCAGTTTTACAAATACTACACGCCAGGAGTGCGTTATTTGTGTTGCAGTTAATCGCTGATTAACAGGGAGTTCGAGAGTAACTAAATGATGCATGTTTGATGCATGTCTTAATAAAATTAAAAAGCCGATGCTTTTTACATTTAGCAATAGTTTGTCATTTCATTACTGAAATAACTGGTGATAGTGGTGGTGGTGGTGGTGGTGGTGGGGAGGGGGGGGGTCGAACTATCTCAATGGTATCAGTATTCGACATGGGGTACTGCAATACAGTGTGTTTCATGCTTAAATAAATGTGCCATATTTTATGATATTTTATGTGTCATATTTTATGTGAAACATAATCAACGCTTGACCTGTTGTCAAAAGGAAGTAACATATCTTTGTGTATGTTTGTATGTATGTTTGTAAGTA
>OY759271.1:50177488-50342488 GCA_963662155.1 Lamellibrachia columna
GCTGCAAACAACGATGTAGACTTTAGAGTGATAAGTCAATCCGAAGCCGGTTAAATCAAACATATTGCAACGTCAAACTAACGCATACGTAATATGCTTTGAAGCATGACCGAAATGCACAGCAATTATTAAATATCTTATTTGTGAATAGTATATAGACGTTTGTTTAAATCCCCAACACTATCTACGCCTAGACTGTGCATTATTTCACCATATGCTCACTAAACTTGATAAATGCCGGGACAAACGATCGTAATCGGATTTCTAAACGCAAATATCTCATCTATCTTACTTAAACTACGCCATCGTAAAAGCTACACTCTTCGACAAAATCAGCAAATTTCTATATAGGCCTAAGCTCCACGTTTCTCTGCCAAAATGCTTTCACTGTTATTGGGTTGAGCATGCGTAGTGGCATAGTGACGTAGTGACATAGTGACGTAGTGGCATAGTGACGTAGTGACATAGTGACGTAATGACATAGTGACGCGGAGATGAACCCTGCTGAATTCAGCAGCAACTCTCTCTAATGGAGCCATCGACCTGATGCGTTTCCCTGTCGCGCGCCCAGCTTATTGGATCGGCGAGCGCGAATATTTGATGGGGTCGCTAACGAACACGAGTTATTGGTTGACACGAGAAAGTGTCAAGTAGTTACGGTGACAAATAGTGCAATGCAAAGCGGTTCACAACACGACAGCGCCTGCAGTTATTCCCGGAGGCACGTTACATTTCACTAGGTTTCAAATGTCTTTTTGGGGGCCATTTGTAAAGCACGAACAGCTGTCCAGACTGTTAATAATTTATCTATCCTGTTGAATATGTAGAGAAGAGTGGAAGGTTTTGATGAAACCCCTTATACTGGGGCTGCTAGTGTTATCATATCGCCGTCTCAATTAAACCTTATATACTTCGACATAACAACAAACTAAGCATCCTATATATATTGTGACGATATAATCGTCTCTATTAATATATATATATATATATATATATATATATATATATATATATATATATATATATATATATATATATATATATATATATATATATATATATATATATATATATATATATATATATATATATATATATATATATATATATATATATATATATATATATAAATATGCAAATGAATAAATTATAATATTTTAAACGCCCAGAGGGGGGCTTCTTGCCCATCCATCGGAACTTCCGCTAAAATGGCAATAACTTATTTTAGATACTAGGTACGTCAACAATTTAATTCATACAATAAGTCTGAATATGGTATACCAGCATCCGCCACATTTATTTTACCGGCGTGAACCATATTGCTAGATTTCAATTTACCCATTGATTCGACCTTACAATGTTGTGGACAAACGGTCTATAAATAAAAGTCCAATCAAAGAGTGAGCTCCAGAAATCAAATCAACCCAATCATTCGAAGAGATATTCTTCCAAAATCCATTTGAGAGTATCTTGATTTTTCTTGTAGGCCTACGTTTCAGCCAAGCAACAATATAACAAAGGTTAATTTTGTTTTAGCAATGCGTATACATTCCAGCAATGTGTTGTAATGTTATTTCTGTGGAGACAAAATATGTTACGTTATTTAACCAAATTTGCCGTCCATGGCCAAACGACAACTGGACAAGGAAGCCATTGGCGTATCACCAAAATTTTTTCACAAAAGTATTCCTGAGATTTAAATTTAACTAGGAATAAGCCGCCACTTACGGTCCGCGGAGACCCTTGCCTTTGCTGTTTCTATAAACGTGATGTGGTTGGCCAGGAATGCGGCGCCGTTCAACAAAAAATGATGATGCTAACACGCTCGGGTTACCGCGTCGAGCCCGGTCGGCAGAAATGTCGAGGTTCAAGCGAGTTTTGCCAATAACACTGTCACGCTGTAGCCGATATCAGCCGCAGATGCGCTAATGCATTATGCTAACGTAACGCGGCAAGGCGCTGACAGCAGCACAAACAATCTCGATAGCATATACTTGGGGCAATACACTCACTCTCCCCCTGGTACAGAAGGCGCAGCGAATGGTCGCCACGCTTCTTCCATTTTGTCCACATGTTTTCAACGCTCATACACACAGACACACACGCACGCAGGCAGACGCGCCCACGCACACACGCACGCACGCACGCACGCACGCACGCACGCACACACACATGAAGATATTAATATACCATTGTTCTTCAAACAAACTAAACCGGAGGTAGGTCGGACATAAGAAAGTATTCATTCCTCGGATTATTAGTGGTTGAAAAAGTTAACTGTTGTGTGAACGTTACTACTGTCATAAGAACATTCTCCCATTATCCGCGTGAATTCAAATACGTGTTTATACTGAAATCCTGAGAGATACGTCTAACCTTGCGTTAACGCTTAATTAACCCCAGGTTTATACATCCTCGCATCCTCACATCCTCACATCCTCACGAGGTATTCTCCGATATTCAACTCACCGCCTATTGAGAATGTGTAAATGCTAGAACTGTGAATGCGTTTAAAACGGAAATTAATTGTCGATAGCTGCCACGTATAGATGAAACACTGTCAATGAGCTAAATGCTTCACTATCCACATGCCAATGAACTTGTTGATTTGGATGGCAAGTTTATTCGATTAAACAGACGCGGTAGCAGGCGTTTTCGACTGCATCTTCGGCACATTTACAAACAAGTGGCAGTGTAGGGACATTCCGTAATATTTGCCGATCTCGTAAGGTGACGTCACGGCATGTCGCCCAAATTATATCCCTTGATGCGACACCGCGTTTTGTAGGACGTTTTGTAGGACGTTTTGATGCTTTTGCAATGATTACCATAGCGATAGAGAGAAATAGGAGCCACTATTATGCAGAATGCTGATTTATCTGCATTAAATCGTTCGCTTGCTTACTCAAAACACAGCAGTACGTCGCGTCCTTCCTACCAATCGGTCCCCTGACGTCCACAGCGCTCATTAGACCGACGCGAGGAGTACGATGTGGCGCGTCTACGACCGAAGCTCCTGATACCATCTGCACAGTCCGTATAATAACACAAGGCTACACAAAGGAAAGGAAGGGGAAAACAGACAAACCAAGGCCTGCAAGTTATCAGCGTATTGCCAACAAGTGCGTCAGAGACGGCCAAGCCAGAGTGGGGCTCGAGTCACACCAGTTGATGCACAACACAGTGTTGACTACCAAAGCGCAACCCATTGGATGCTCAAACAGACGGATGCCGATCTTATAAATAAATTTAACATAATTTAACAAGTTCCAGGTGTCAAGTGGACAAGGAATCCACTGGCTTATTGAGAGTTCAACAATGTTATCATCTATGTGTAGCCCGTCCTTATCAGATTAATATGTTTAAACATATTCACACTGATAGCATTAGCACAACCCTTTGACAGTTTAATTCCATTCATTTATTACCTTCTGTGAGAAAGAGTAATACTATAATATATCATAATAATATATAACATTATCATAATAATATAACGTATCATTACATACGGCCATTTGGACTAGCCTAATCTACTCACCACGAGTGTGTTTCCATTCTCCATGCTCCATTCTCCATGCTTGGTTGCACACTTTCTTTCAAGTATTCTCCGTGCTTGCTTGCACACTTTCTTTCAAGTATTCTCCGTGCTTGCTTGCACACTTTCTTTCAAGTATTCTCCATGCTTGCTTGCACACTTTCTTTCAAGTATTCTCCATGCTTGGTTGCACACTTTCTTTCAAGTATTCTCCGTGCTTGGTTGCACACTTTCTTTCAAGTATTATCCATGCTTGGTTGCACACTTTCTTTCAAGTATTCTCCATGCTTGGTTGCACACTTTCTTTCAAGTATTCTCCATGCTTGCTTGCACACTTTCTTTCAAGTATTCTCCATGCTTGGTTGCACACTTTCTTTCAAGTATTATCCATGCTTGGTTGCACACTTTCTTTCAAGTATTCTCCATGCTTGGTTGCACACTTTCTTTCAAGTATTCTCCATGCTTGGTTGCACACTTTCTTTCAAGTATTCTCCGTGCTTGGTTGCACACTTTCTTTCAAGTATTATCCGTGCTTGGTTGCACACTTTCTTTCAAGTATTCTCCGTGCTTGCTTGCACACTTTCTTTCAAGTATTCTCCATGCTTGCTTGCACACTTTCTTTCAAGTATTCTCCATGCTTGCTTGCACACTTTCTTTCAAGTATTCTCCATGCTTGGTTGCACACTTTCTTTCAAGTATTATCCGTGCTTGGTTGCACACTTTCTTTCAAGTATTCTCCGTGCTTGCTTGCACACTTTCTTTCAAGTATTCTCCATGCTTGCTTGCACACTTTCTTTCAAGTATTCTCCATGCTTGCTTGCACACTTTCTTTCAAGTATTCTCCATGCTTGGTTGCACACTTTCTTTCAAGTATTATCCGTGCTTGGTTGCACACTTTCTTTCAAGTATTCTCCGTGGTTGCGAACATATACAATACTGTTCCGTTCGATCATCGTTAATGAAGAAAAACTCCACAGAAATTAAGCAGTTGGCATCGAAGTGTCTAATCCGTGATGTCCAGTCCGGTTTCTTTGGTGTCGTTTTAAATTGGACAATCCTTCCAACTCGGCAACTCATCTTAGGAACACTTGTTAATAACTCACTTGAGGTGCGATATATTTTGGATGAATTACCTTGTTCTTAACATACAATCTGGACCAAATATTTTACCCTCTGCTCTCATCAATGGGCTGTATCCAATCGAAGTTTTACTTCCCACGGAATTTTAGCAGTTGTTGTTATTAAAAAGAGGGGAATGCAAATGATTACTCATAACACGGATCATTCCAAATATGTATTGTAAAGTAAAATGCATTTGCATTGGATGAAACTACGAAATTAAGGTGAAAGCGTATGAAGCTGTAAGCGCCAAAAACACATATAAGTTCACGAACTCTCACATTTTATTACAACTACGTAAATTTTATTCCGTTTCGAACTACACAAACATCAATGTTATGTGTTCAGAGCATCTAACCACTTTCGTACTTTACTGTCCCTGTTCAACACGTCTTCCGTAGGGCTGTATAGCGCCCTTCGGTGACCGCTTTCATCCGGCGTCGGACGAAGTCCGATTTCCGGTTGCGCGCGCAACTGAACCGGGTGTTGCGCAGCCGACGGACTGAGCATGCGCGGCGACGGGTCATACATCTCTTCCAGCATCGTCTGCTTACGTAGGTTTGAGCACGAGTGCGAGTCGGAGAGCGCGCTACCATCGAGCCGACCACTTCCGGTTGCGCGCGCATCGGCGTTGCCGGCGAGGGTGGCGTTGTCGGGGTTCGAGTAGATGCGGCGCAGTTTGCCGGGCGCCCATTCGAGGGCGTCGGTGGAAGCCGAGAAGACGCTCAGCTTGTCCCACGACGTCAGATGGGTGTAGTCTGACGTAGCACACATGGACAGGTTACTGATGCTCATCATCGACAAGTGTCCACCGGTGTCCGACGAGCTGTCGCTGTTGCGCCGGCGTCGTTGGTCCGTCAGCCAGTCTACCGCCACACGGCACGGGTTGTCACCGCGCGGGTTGCATCCCCGGCGCGCGGACTTGGGCGTGGCGTAAACGCTGTCCGCCGGTCGCCGTCCCGTCGCGTCTTTCCCGCCACCGACGCTCGCGTGGCGCGTGCGCCGCTCGCTGACGTCATCGTGTCGTCTGCTGCAGCGATGTTCCTCGCCGCTGCCGCCGCTCAGGTTCGGCAGGCTGCACGAAGATGCCGTGTCAAGCCGGCCGCCGACGGACGAGAGCAGACACACCTGGTCTCGCTCGGACGTGTTCAGGTAGATCTTCGGTATGTTCGCCAGCGAGTCTGGCGGATCGACCGTTCTGCTAACCGCCATCTTACCTCGCACCTACCGCATCCAGCGATAATACAGGAACGCGTCGATTCGGGGTTCGCTTCCAGCGCGCCGCCCGATCGATTATATTTTGGCGAAGCCGCCGTCGAATGAAATTATAGCCAGTGTGCAGGCGTGGGCGCCGACAAAACGGCTTCTTCGAGGCCTTGCCACCGTACCGGTTGCATCACGCCGCCCGCCGGTGTCGCTTTACCGGCGTCCACGAAAATAACGCTTAAGGTCCGACACGGCAAGTCCACGTGTGAAAATCGTCTCCAAGAGACGCTGGTAATTACCTGCTTAATGGTAATAAATTAAGTTGTCGTTGGCGTTCTTACACGACCCGTCCGCCACCCGGCTTTCGTGCAAATGCCGTCGTCGCAAAGACGGTTGGCGGACAGTAATTGAGCCGGACGTGAATAAAATATAATCGCGCGGCCGCATCGACCAGTTGACAGCTCATCTGGCGGGCAGGACTGGATGTGATGGCTGCCCTTTGTGTGAATGTCGCCGTATTAATCGCGACCGACGACGCTCAACAAGCTTCTCACGTCGGTGGCATCGTTAACGGTGAACGAAGACGGAACGCCAGACCTGCAGGAAGGAGTTACCACACTGTCGTCACGGCATCGCGACCCAAGCAGCTGATCAACAGACGAGCTGGGGATGATTTGCTGCACACGCGACGACCACGGGGTGTGGCGGCTCTGTACCGCGCTTCCCAAGTCCGCGCCAGCGTGAAACGTCGCCGCCCGCCTCGGAACTATCGTTAATTTCCCTTCACCGTCGCGCCGCCAAGCGGACTATATTGGTTGTATACGCGGTGGATTATTCACGACGAAGTCGCTGCTAGGTTGGCCAAGCCGGTCGTGCATTCATTCGCTTTTACTTTTGAAAGTGCAAATTGAAAAGGATATTTTTGTGGTTTGCAGTGTCATCCAAAGCGTCGTAGGTCAATTGAAAAAGTCGTGTGTTTTTCTTAACCACAAATTGGCTTGACTTGTTAACCAATTTGCATAATCCATTATCACAACTAAACATGCAACACTGATCTAAGATGTAACCAATTTCAAAACCACTACAGTCACCATAGGCATAGTCTTTGAGCACATCATTGTAAAGGACTAAACATAAATGGCACTGTATTGAGGAAAATATAAACAAAAGGAATTTCCATCGTCAAGGGCTCCACAAACAAAACGTGAAAGACATGTTGAAGAAAACAAATATTTTCGATCTGCTATAAATCATACCCCAAATCTCAAAAACTCGAACATGCAAACAAAAGGCATTTCGATTACACTAACACAAATCTCAACTCGAACATGTAAACAAAAGGTATTTCGATTACACTAACACAATTTGTTTAGACGAACGAGCTAACGATTCTTCAAATCAAAAGGGAACTTTGATAAAATCCACTGCCAAGTATTCCACAAACGAAACGTGAAAAACGGAGTGAAACAATATATTTTTCGATGGCAATGTTGCAAGCTGTCCGATATGGAACAGAACGATGTCGTCTCTGCTTGACTGATGGAGAACAGTGGAAGATAATAGTATGTATGGCAGCGCTCCGTAACCTTTTTCGCTGCGACCCAGATATTTATTAAACTTGTTTCCTGAACAATGACCAAAAATAGCTACACATGGCAGCTCACTAACGATAACTTTAGCTAGGGCTGCATCACAAGTCACGTTCCTGTTGCGGTTTCGGGTCTGTGTCAATGCGAACCCTGGCTTTGAATTGCTCTAGCAAGTTCTTCAAAGCGTGGTTTTGTCGAAGACAAGGTACATTGCAAGTCATGTTCTGGTTGCAGTCGGTTTCAGAACTCTGTGTTCGTGACAGTAAGCGCCAAAAATCCTGCTTCACATGAGTAGGCTGTAGCAAAGGGCAGGAGCACTTTGAGTGTTTCACCTCCCAGAACCGGCTTTTCCGTGTGCACTTTGACTCAGAATGCACTCAGTCAATTATTCCTTTTGTTTTTTGAAATCGTAGTGAAGTGTTTCGTTTGGATCTCGATGAGCTGCTATTGCAGCTTATCGATGCTTGACGTTTCTTCCGGCAGATGTTCCACGTCGACATTGAACCGATTCAGCACCCAGCTGTATTTGGACACATTGGTGAGGATATAATGATCAAAACCTACGATTAGTTTCGCCAAATGCTCCACGATGATATTTTGGATGTCGACAAATGAAACTGCTTCATCCTCCAGAAGCAAACTCAGGACTGTGAAAGTAGTCTTTTTGTTTTGCCATTGTCTTCTTCCACAGCTTCAATTTATCCTTGGATGCTGCCAGCTTCTCTGAAAGCCCAACCAGTGTCTGATCATGATCTTGCAATGAAATGTTCAAGTTGTTGATCTCGGCAAAGATATCCGCATTGTAGGCCACTTGCAGCATCCACTTCGACTCTGAGAATTGTGTGGCCAGGGGATGATTCTTCTCCAACAAGACGATGTTAACCTCTTCGCGCAATGTCACCACTCCTTGAAGCACATGTCCTCGCGACAGCCACCTCACTTTGGAATGGTACAGTAAATGCACATGTTCCGAATTCAGAGACCTTGATTTTATGAGATTCAAAACTTGAATGACTTCTTGCATCAATAGGGCAACAATCTTTGAGAAGCAAGATTCTCCCGATGGAGGAGATAACGAAGAATAATCACTTGTTGATAGGCTTCCTTCACTCGAGCAGTGACACGTGGACGTGCTCCTAACATCACAACACATGAAGCACTCAACCCTTCTACCTTGATGAATGAATCCACTATCTTGAAAATACATTCTGTTTTTATGCCAAGTTGTGGTGGTGAGCAACGGCCGGAAAAACAAGAAGTCTTCTTCTATACCGTTTGGACCTCGATAGCGAACATACGCCATGAGTTGGCTATCGTCACTATAGCATCGGTCGACTCATCCAACTGAAGACTAAATTGCCCTGGTCTTTATGGCTGCAATTACCTGCTGTTTGATGTCATTCGACATGTGTTCGATATTCCTGGCGACGTCATCTCCACACTACCACAGGCACAGACGGTACGCACCTTGTCTACAGCTGCTGGTTTCACCAATTCCTCACTACTAGTGTGTGGCTTCTTCTGTTTTTCGATCCGCCATGCCATAAAATAGGAAGCCAATGTAGCTTGTTGGACGCTGATCATACGCTACATATTTGGACACCACCACACCGGATTTGCGATTGTGGGGACTCTTTGCAGAAGGTTTTGTGCACTCTTTGATTTTGACGTAACGGATTTTTGTAGGCGTGCATGAAACCTTCTGCGTGGTGCAGAAGGTTGTTTCATGTAACTATGCTTAATTGTGTGATGTATAATTGTTGCTCTGTGAACTTTATCCATTTATTGGGGTAAGGAACTAGTGCATAATTAACTGTACAAACCCATTGCAAGGCATTTTGATGAGAGACAGCATAATTCACCACAAAAATGTAGGTGTGCATGAAACCTTCTGCGTGATGCAGAAGGCTTCATGTACATATATCTGGGTTATTTTGATCTCATGATATTTGAGAACTTTGACCATTCTGGAGGAAGAAACTAGAATATTATCTATCTGACCAAATCAGAGCAAGGCATATTTTTGATTGACACCGTAATTTATTGAAATGTTGGCAGGTGTGCAGAAAAGCAGCACAGTAGATTAATGCAGCTCTCTGCTTGCTGACGTACATATCGACAATGCAGTGGATGCAAATACATGTCTGACGAAGCTTGCTAATGAGCACCATACTGTGCAATGTACACAGTGCAAGTAAAGGCTCCCTTAGGTTTTGAATGCAGTTTGGCACAGTGTTGCCAATGGGCCCATCGCCCACAAATACAACATTGTGTTTTCTCCTTGGACCTGGCTTGACAGCCAGGCATATCACATTCAAGTTGCATGACTGGTGAAGGGCCTGCTGACCAGCTTCTGGAGGATGAGCTGCCTGTGCTGTACCAAAGCCTGTGTGAGTTTCTGAAGGCTGAAGGTCAGTGCCTTTCAGGATTCCAAATGCATTCTGAAGTGAAAAGAGGAGAAAGAGGTCAAATGAAATCTGATAGTCAGGCTTCATTGATTACAATGGATAAGTTCCATGTTATATTACAGTGTATTTGGATAGTGCAACTGAATGATGTGCATTTTATCTCAGATTACATTCATGCATGTCTGTCTGTACATATGGTTTAATATTATCACTGGCTTGAAAAGAATAACTGAACATTTTCAAGATTGACAACTTTATTTCAAGTTTCCCATATAAGCTTATAACAGTGCTTAAAAGAGATTAACAACATATTTCTTTTGTCTATTATACATATCATGTCATATATTTATGCAACATGACTAAAAAAAGCTCACACAAATTTAAATTGCAATGAATATACAAAGTTCATTTTCTTCACACGAAGAAAAACTATCATGTTCATTATATACATGGAATAACAGCCAAGAAATCCACCAATTGATTTAATTAAAGTGTTGTTAACTCCATCCGTCAACATACACTTTCTGTTGCATCACACAGAAACAAACTTACCATAAGCACAAATACTCCACATGAATTGAAATCTTTCTGGCTTGTAGAGACCTTTTCTTGTAGAGACCAGGTGTCCTTCTCTTGTAGAGACCAGGTGCCCTTCTCTTGTAGAAACCAGGTGTCCTTCTCTCTGTGCAATTTGAGGCTGCTGAAGTAACTTGTTTCTTGCATTATAGAAGTTCCTGTAGTAGTGCAATGAATGGCTTAAAAAAATCCCCCCGCAAATGGCTTATTACTTGTGTATGATGCAAACACAACAGCAATAACACAAATCAAGATAATGTAATATATTCTGCAGTTTCTTAGGCTTACTTATTGCAATGACAAACCATAAATTATAGGAAAGATAATAAGTATGACACAAGCAATCAATGTACTTCATTTCTTTATTAGTAATTAAGGCATGAGCAAGTATATAACATAAACTTACTGCCAATGCTTTATGCATCTCCTCTTTGTTGTTGCTTTAGGCATGGAGTCCAAAACAGACACAGCCTTGTTGACTATGTCGAAAACAAGAAGGACCCAGTGATTTCCATTCACATTGATGGATGCAAATACCCACTTCAACACTGTCAACATTGCCTACAAGAGGTCACAAAATATCCAAATTACTTCAGAGAGTTTCATAATACTTCATAATTGCAGAAAGAAAGCCCAACAACAACAACAAAATAGTTACAAAGCTTTCAGGTTGAGGGATAATGTCATTCACATCATGATTACATTTGGGAAATTCATTCTTCAGGACACGTTTCCTTAGCAAACAGAAACTGTGACAGAATAAACATTAGGGGCAATTCAATGACACACGTTTCACTTTCTCAGGTTGACACATTTATGATTCTTCTTTTGTGCAAATTTCTGTGCGATTGCACCCTCGTTTATACAAAGGCATCATATCATAAAGGACAAGCAAAGCAGCCTTTAGCACGATAGCACTTTAGAAACTAAAACTACACTAGTCCCAGCCAACCAGCCCCATCTCAGGGATTGAACCACAGTACCCACTGCCTTGTATTCAGTTTTTTCTGCTACATCCTGCCTTTCATACTTCTTGTCTAGGCATCAGAGGGAATGAAAGAAAGTATTAAGATTGTATTCACTGAGCAGAAGTGTATTTCTAATATAAAAGGAGTGATGCTGAAGAAGAAGAAAAAGAAGAAATCTCAAACTAATTAACCGGTGAAATGGAAGAGAGTTAAATAAGAAAGTCATAACTTACAGAGGAATACAAGTTCATATCATAGCAGCCTCTTTCTCACTGTACAGTTGTTGTTGCAGGTATGACAATGACATGATCATCATTGTCACGATTCTGGTTGTCCCTCAGCAGATTGAGGAAACTATCGATGACCTGTTTATATAAATTTTTTAACAGATGAGTATAATTATACTAAGAATGCAATGCAAAATCACGACAAATATTTTACTGTTGAAAAACTATCAAAATATAGCTTGCCATCACATCTAGCACAAGTATTACAAGTCCATGACTTCAAGAATAGAATAAAGCAGTGGAGTTGGCTCGATTGTATTCTCGCCAAAGTTCCGGAATGAAATCCTCAATAAGAATTGTGATGGTAGTACTGAGTGTGACCTGTCCATGTGATTTCAGGTACACATTTTTAAGACTGCTGTTGAGGGACAAGGGACAGGCTGGGTAAAACAGAAAAAAAATCACTGAATTGGAAGAGAGAAAAAATGTAGTTGCAACAAACAAATTTGTCAAAACACTAGCACTGCTGGCGAAGCTGTACCTACACTACAAATGTCCAAAGCCAAGATAAGCAGATTTTTTTAGAATGCCTTATTGGAGACTCAAGATACAATATTTAGTCATTTGAAAATAAATTGCATGGTATTTGCCTGCTGAATCAAACTTTGGTATGCATGCAGCCTATTTTTTTGCATATAACTTTAATAAAAAAGAAATTTAATAAAGTGAGTCCAACATTTTGTCCTTTCTTCTGAGCTAAAAAACGATCTTCCCAAAATTAGTTCACATCTAGTTCATGCAAAATCATACCTCTGGAATTGAGAGCCAAATCTTGCCCACGTAGGTCTACTGCTGCACTCTATGGTTCATGTAGTACAGCTTCGAGCTCTTGAGGCTGTCCAAACTACTCCGAGTAATTGCAGACAGCACAACCAAAGATGCGTATCTCGCAGAGTTAATTATGCACTAGTTCCTTCCTCCAGAATGGATAAAGTTCATAGAGCAACAATTAATCATCATACAATGTAAGTTAAGCACAGGTGCATGAAGCCTTCTGCATCACGCAGGTTTCATGCACACCTACATTTTTATGTGACTTATGCCGTCTCTCACCAAAATGGCTTGCAATGGGTTTGTAGAGTTAATTATGCACTAGTTCCTTATCCAGAATTGATGAAGTTCACAGAGCAACAATTATACACCACACAATGTCAGTTAAGCACAGATACATGAAACCTTCTGCATCACGCAGCTACAAAAATTCGTTATGTCACAGAGTGCACGAAACCTTCTGCAAAGAATCCCTACTATTTGGCGATATGGGCACGGACCACAGTCAGAATCCATCCGCCATTACATAAAAGAGAGATAAAGAGTCCCTAGGAAAAAATTAATTGTGCAGTTTGGTTGTATTAGTGAGAGCAGAAAGTGTGTGAATGAGTGAGTGTAAGTGATGTTTTTGAAATGATGCCATTTGTCAGTTTGTATGCTTGTTGCGTAAGGACACAGTGGCCATTAGGCAGGATGTACTCATATTTAGGAAACCGGGGAATTTCATGGCAGAAATACAGTGGTGACATGCGTTGAAGCAATTTGTGCGAAAAGGAAGTTTAATTTTCACGAATTTCACTCATCAGGTGTCTTAGTGGGTCTGTCATGTGCTATGAAATAAAAAAATTGTAGGATACATTTTTAATGTAGGCGCAAGAACGTTATAATGGTCGTCTATGGGAAAAGTGACTGTGGTCCGTGCCCATAGGCTAAATCGGGTAAATCAGTTGACTTGAGGCAATTTCCGGCGCTAGCCTCGCTTTGAGAAAAAAATATTTCCGTAATTCGATATTAATAAATAATTAACTTAAAACAACTTTTCTAACAACTCGTCTGCGCTCGATAGATGAAATAACTGGTAGTTGTTTCGAATATCGATCCCATGCGTAAGACGTCGTCTTAAGTTGACAGATGGTACCGCCCTCCAACGGAGTCTGGATAATCTATGCTATCTTTTGTGAAGTTCCCTGTGCTCAGAACGAGGCGGACGCCTTTTCCTTCCGGTATCAAAGTTCTGGTTGCCAAGGACAGGTACCTGCTTTACTGATATACCTTGTTATCATATATTTGATTTTCAGATATTGCTAAGACATTCTAGTCATGATGTACATTAAATCAGCCTGCACCGGACGTGACGTGACGACAGGGAAGAAACCTACACCACTCTGCACGCTCGACGTGTAACGACGCTTCTTCCCTACAAGGCAACATGTCGAAAATCTAGTTGAAATCATCAACGATGCCAGAATTTAACGTGTCTACCGTCACTGTTGATGCCGCTATAGATGCAGACAACGCACAAGGCGCGAAACGAAGTCACAATGGTGGGTATGACGCTGGCAGCGGAGACAGTTAGTAAGTTAGAAGTTCAATGTTTTCCTTGCAATTGCATGTCATTATATATGTTCTAGTCTATAAACAATCTTTTCATGATATGGTATCCACACTTGTATACAATATTCTAAATGGGGTCTAACTGTTGCTTTATACAGAAGTATAATAAGCTTTTTTCCTTGTATGTTATATTTCTCCTAATCAACCCAACAATTTGATTACTTTGAAGCTGCAATACCACACTGTTCTGAAACTTTCATATCAGCGCCACTTATTGTCGTCCCTAAGGCTAAGTCCTTTTCTTTTACAGTAGTACCTAGAACAGTATCTCCTATATTATAGTTTGTATAATAGTTTAGTTCTCTTGTCCTGTATGTAGGCATTTCATTTCCACAAATTTAATAACATCTGCCATTTATCAGACCATTTAACTAATTTGTCTAGATCCTTTGGTAAATGTTGTTTATCACCATCAGTGTTAACCTTTCTAAACACTTGTATCATCCGCAAATTTCAGTACGTTGCTTGCTATATTGTCGTCCATGTTATTGATATATATATATATTAAGAATAATAAAGGCCCTAATACTGATCCTTGTGGTACCCCACCTAAAACTGATTTCCAGTTTGAAACCTCTTCATTAACTTCAACACGCTGTCTACTGTCAGTTAGCCATTGTTCATTCCAGTCAATTATGCCATCCCTGATACTATGGGCTTTTAATTTAAGTAGTAATCTTTGATGTGGCACTTTGTCAAAAGTTTTCTGAAAATCTAAGTAGATTAAACTATTTTGCACCAAACAGCTTCACTGCAATCTGCTTCCCTTTCTAATTTTATTTCATAAACCTGAATAGATTCTTTAACATATAAAATACACCCCCTCCCTTCTTCCTATTCGATCTCTCCTAAACATTACGTATCCTGTCAGTCCTAATTCAGCATCTGTTATGTCTGTGTTGACCCATGATTCAGTTATGCCAGTTATGTGATGGTCAGTATCTTCTAACATAATGTTTAATTAGTTTTTCTTATTTACTATGCTCCTTGCATTTAAACAGACACATATATAATCAGCTTCAGATATGTTTTGTAAGTACATGATTGGAGAATCTTCAGAGTTGTCAAAACTTAGCAGACATTAATTTGTTTTACTAAATAAAAGATGGGTGTTGTAGATTTACATTTTATGAAAAAATAGCTATTTCATGACTGGGGCAGAAAAAGTTACACCACCAAAACCTATTGATGCCATTTTCCAGAAAAGAAACATTAATACAGTGCAAACAAATAGTACAATGTATTGGTTACATAAAAAAGATTAACTTTGATGCCTCAGAAATCTGTGTTAGCAGTGGAATGTAGTTGTGTTTTACATTGATCATACAATGGTGTCAGCTTTTCAAGAAAATGTTCATAAATATGATTATTTTTCAGATCAAAACAGTGGTGGTAAACAAGGTTGGTGCAAAAACTCTACTCCACAATTACAGATCGGTTTGCAGATTTCTTCTAGCGAAGTCTCTAATTTGGAATTTTAACTAAACATCTTAATTAATTTATGCGTGCGTAATTGTTTGCATACTGTTATATCTCCATGTTGCATTTCATGAATTTGTATGAGTAAGCATTTAAAAAAATAACATCTTATAAATTAACATTTTCAAAATGAGCATTTTAATATCTATTAACATTTAATAAATTAACATTAATTTTTTTTAATTAACATTGTATAAATAAAAAAAATTTGGATTAACATTATATAAATTAACATTTTATAAATTGACATTTTATGAATTTACATTTTAAAATTAACATTTGATAAATTGACATTTGATAAATTGACATTTTATGAATAAACATGCAAAGCACAAATATAAATCATGGCTTCAGTTTGTATGGTTGAAAAACTTTTAAATGTCCTTATTATAAACTTATAGAAGTGACTTGTTAGCCCATAATCCTCTGAGGAATGTGCATCAATGTTTCGCTGTACACATAATGAAAATTAAGGATGCCGTAATTATGGATCAATATGACAGTTCAATTATTCATTGTCATTACCTTTACAGGGATGTAGAATTTTCTATTATCATTCTATATGGAACACATCAATTTATTATAATGGTAAGTGACTCAAGTAGCAATTGTCATAAAACTGTACAGAAACAAGGCATTTGTGGATGAGTGACTGATGTGTCAAGGTTGCAGTGTGTGAGTAAACCAAACTGTTTCTTAAGGTTCAGCAGATCAGCAGTACAAGGACTCGGACACTTTTTTCCTGTACAAGGTGAGCATATCTTATTATTTATCTACAGAAAAAACATTTATGTCTGACTGAAAGTCTCATTTTCGTCCATAGGCTACCTTAGCTTCAGGGGGTGAAAACTAACATATTTGTCCAACCCGATCGGGCTGTTAAGTTTCTAAATCGAACAGCCTGGCCAATATTCTACCACCCTTGATAAAAAAGCTTGAACAAAAACATCGCTGATGCAGTCATCAAAGTAGCAGTACAGTCGCTATCAGATTTATGGAAGAGATTTGTTGACAAATTTTTTATGCATGAAAATACAAAAAAGTGGTCTAAAATTGTCAAAATTACGATAGGGTTGTAAAAGCCACCAGCCATATCGGCTGGCAACCTGACAGATGCAACTGGTCTGACTGCAAAAGTACTGGCGGACTGGTGTTTGCTTGCAGCCCAGCTTAACTTGCTTCAGACACCATATCCCAAAAAATACTAAGGTTACAGAGGTGATCCATGCACCAAAACGAAGGAAATTAAATATGCCAAATGTTGTTTGCATTGAAGCTACTGCACAAGAGGAATGTAAGCCAAAATCCTGAAAAAAGTTAGGCAAATTATCATGTCACGTATTTCACCTAAAAAATTATTGAAACTGGGAACCTTCTGGAATTTAGTCTGCTTTTTTTGCAATTGCTTGAAATGTTCACTGTCATGTCATGC
The DNA here is from genome assembly GCA_963662155.1 of Lamellibrachia columna. Lineage (NCBI taxonomy): Eukaryota > Metazoa > Annelida > Polychaeta > Sabellida > Siboglinidae > Lamellibrachia > Lamellibrachia columna. The sequence continues at coordinate 50,194,473 of OY759271.1, forward strand.
TCTACAAGAAAACATAATTATACAGCAATCATTGAAAACTCAGTTGAAATATTTTTTTTCAATTGGAATGTTATTCTTATTAGTTTTGTAGTCCATGGCATACATCTGACTAGTTGTAATACTCTGAACATCAGACAGTTTAATTTGTGATTTTGTTGACAGCACGATGGCAAACCGTATGTGTCAAAGTATATCGACAGTGTTACGGGCATTAACGAAAAGTTGGCACTAAAAAAAGTAAGATTTTGTGATCTTGTTTCATTAGTTAACTATGTTCATCTCTATGAAGCTGTGTTCAAGAACATTTTGATTAACATACCATTTTGGTCAGCTACGATAATCAACATATCAGATAAGTTTCACAGGTTAAAATGTTGAGTTACCCACAATTCAATATTGATGTGGTGCACGGGGCTCCACCTAGTGGTTCATGAAAGTACATCGTGGTGATACTAGAGGTAACTCAACATAGGTTACATGTAGGACTTACGGTGTGTATGCAAACAGATGTTCTGCATACTTAGATATTTTCCTTTTAGATTTATGCCCTTTTCCTTTGTATGACAGAAAGCGAAGCTTGGACTCATCCTTGGTGTCTATCTACCCACTATCCAGCATATTTTTGGGGTGTTGCTGTTTGTGCGATTAGCCTGGATGGTTGGCTGCCTTGGATTACTGCAGGCGCTACTCATGGTTGTTATATGCTGCCTTACGGTGAGCGCATTCATATCTATGTGGCTGTGGCTAGAATGACATGTGGTGTTTGTTCTAAATGACATGTGGTGTTTGTTGTAAATACTGTGTTTATGGTCTTCAATATAATAACTAACATACAGTGGGCTCTCGCTATAAGGAAGATGTTGGGACCATATATCCGAATGTTCCTTATATGTTCACTAGCACAGTTTCCGGGCATTGTATAGGTGAAAAAGCAAGAGCTTATGACTCCTTGCACTACCCAGTTTTGTTAGTGCAATGCCAACGGCACCTTTGTGCCACAAAAATCACGTACATGGGCTCCCGGCCACGCTGCAAAATTTCAGCCCTATACATGTGAAGCTGTGGGAGATACGAGGGGACAGACAGACAGAGAGTCACAAACTACCTTATAAAACAGTGCTGGTCAGAATGGGGATTTCATTGTTGTTCCTTGTAAGTGGTTGTTCCCTGTATGGGAATCCTTCTAGCGGGCGTCCACTGTACTATATTTTACATATAACAAGCCGTGTACTAAAGCAAGTAATTTCAATTTATTATGTAGCATTATGAATTTACTGTAAGGTGAGTTTGTTAACTTGTTTGCTATTCACCTTAGTTTTATATTACAGTGTTGTTAAATTTCATCCCAGTGCTCGTGGTGAGAAATGTTTGTGTGGTATGTATCTAACTATCTATATAATAAAGAAGTATGTCACTCTGTCTTTCTGTCTGTTCCCTCGTATCTCCAACAAATTCGCATGTATAGGGCTGAAATGTTATAGGCATGCCCAGGGGCGCATGATGGTGGTTCGTACATTAAAAATATTAAGAATTTACCGGGGGTGGGGATATTACATATGTAGACATTTGACATAGACTACGTAACTCAGAACAATACCAGTCTACCATTGTTAGTGTTATGTGTTCTAAGTGAAACTCAGAACAATACCAGTCTACCATTGTTAGTGTTATGTGTTCTAAGTGAAACTCAGAACAATACCAGTCTACCATTGTTAGTGTTATGTGTTCTAAGTGAAACTCAGAACAATACCAGTCTACCATTGTTAGTGTTATGTGTTCTAAGTGAAACTCAGAACAATACCAGTCTACCATTGTTAGTGTTATGTGTTCTAAGTGAAACTCAGAACAATACCAGTCTACCATTGTTAGTGTTATGTGTTCTAAGTGAAACTCAGAACAATACCAGTCTACCATTGTTAGTGTTATGTGTTCTAAGTGAAACTCAGAACAATACCAGTCTACCATTGTTAGTGTTAGGTGTTCTAAGTGAAACTCAGAACAATACCAGTCTACCATTGTTAGTGTTAGGTGTTCTAAGTGAAACTCAGAACAATACCAGTCTACCATTGTTAGTGTTATGTGTTCTAAGTGAAACTCAGAACAATACCAGTCTACCATTGTTAGTGTTATGTGTTCTAAGTGAAACTCAGAACAATACCAGTCTACCATTGTTAGTGTTAGGTGTTCTAAGTGAAACTCAGAACAATACCAGTCTACCATTGTTAGTGTTATGTGTTCTAAGTGAAACTCAGAACAATACCAGTCTACCATTGTTAGTGTTATGTGTTCTAAGTGAAACGTCTACTTAAAAGCTTTGTGAAACCGTCAGGTGTACATAATTTTTGAGGCATGAAGATTTCATTGCCATTGACTTTGCACCACCGAGGCTAGACTGGGTAGTGCAGGGAACCATAAGCTTTTGCCTTTTCTCCTGTGCAATGTCTGGCAACTGGGCTAGTTGCTAATAAATTAGCACTCTTTTTATGGTGTTGATGTCCAATTAAAATTCAGGGTGCCTTATAAGACATAGTTACACATTCCACATTCTGGATGCATGGACATTTTACGTGGGTAGGTAGGATTAAGTTTTTTGCAGTGGCTTGTCATGGCCCATTGTGGAAAACCCTGTAAAGAGATTTGATGAAATATTCTCAGAGGATTACTGTATTTTCTCGCTGTTGTTTGGTGATGAACGTATTCTTGTTTTCTTTCACAGACATTTTTAACTGCTATTTCAATGAGTGCTATTGCGACAAACGGAAAGGTGCAAGGTAAGCGGTCATCACCACAGTACAGAAGTACTTTGCCTTTGAGAAATCTTTATAATTAGAATAAGACCCATACAACTATTTGATTCAACTAATCATGCAACAAAACCATGTGATTGTCACTTCAAATTTACAATGTACGCTGTATGGAATGAAATTCTGGTTAAGTTACTTTGTCATAATTGTTAATAGAATTCTGTAGTGCAAATACTAGTTTATAAGGACGTGGAAATTATACAAATTTAAAAAATATAATTAACAGCTGTATGTATATATTGTAGCATCATTTTGTTCCAACCTCGATGTAACTGTTCTACTCATGGATATTATCACACACTGATAATATGTTAAATAGGTAGGACAATAATAAAGCAGCATACATGTGCATTTCATAGTAGTGATTTCATGATTAATTACCAAAAGTATTTTCAGTATCAGTGGTGAACTAAGACTGCATCTATTGTTTCTCAGCTGGCGGATCCTATTTCATGATATCAAGGAATATGGGCCCGGAGAGTGGCGGCGCAGTCGGCATCTGTTTTTACCTCGCCAACACATTTGCGGTTGATTTATATGTACTTGGAGCTATAGAAATATTGCTAGTGAGTACACATCCTTCCAAGGCGATCCTTCTTTATTTATCACTAAAAACAACTGATCACCTCAACTGATCACCTGATCACCTCAGCCACCTCTAAAAACAAACACATACACCAAGGAAACTGGCCTGGTGTGTGACGCACGTTAGGAAAACTTTGACTGATACTAAGTTGATTAGTTATTACATAAATTACCCATGTTGCATGCACACAAACTAACAAAAACTTTTCATTAGCCCAAGAATGTGGTGTTTGGAATACTTTTTAATTAGAGTAGTCATCAACTGGGTGACTGTCATTAATCTAGGTAATGTAATTTAATAGTGCACAGGTGTGAGACATTTATTTGTACCTAATCATATGTGGTTAGAAACATTCAGAATAATAGTAACAATTATACAATAATGCATACATAATTCATTTGCATGTATAATCCTAAGGTATGTAAATGCCTAAATAAAAGAAGATAGTTTTAAACGTGACCGACTTCGAATAAATGCTGACTATTGTCACCGTTTCTTCTGGTTTCAGCAATACTTGGTCCCACACCTCGCACTCTTTGGAGACATACACGACAATCCATGGAACAACTTTCGTGTTTTTGGCACTGTCACAGTGATAATTCTTGGCGTCATCGTTGCTATTGGTGTCAAGTTTGTTCAGATGTTCGCCCCTATTTCATTGTTGAGTGTCATCACAGCTATCTGTAGTATCATCGTAGGATCATTCCTCATCAATACAGAAAGGAAAAGTATATGGTAGGTGCATTTTCATGATCCTCTAGTGCATTTTCATGATCCTCTAGTGCGTCTTCACAATCCTCCAGTGCATCTTCATGATCCTTTAGTGGTTTTTTACAATCCTCTAGTGCGTCTTCATGATCCTCTAGTGCATCTTCATGATACTTTGGTGCATCTTCACCATCTTCTGGTGCATCTTTATGATCCTCTGGTGCATCTTCATGATCCTCTGGTGCATCATTTTTCGCGAAATGAGACTGGAATGAGATGAGTGAAAAAATCGTGTAAAAAATCAAATTGGAAAAAATTGAGGAGGGAGTATTCACCTGCAGTTTACATGCTTAATGAAGGACTTGTTTGTTGGTTGCAGGTTGTGTATGTTAGGTGAGAAGCTGTTAGAATATCCAGGTACAAGCACATATGACAACATCACTGTTTGGTGCTCAAAAAACGCAACAACTGGGGACATCTGGCATCGCTACTGCATAAATGCAAATGGTACTGACTTGTGTGAAGGTCACTTTATCAAGGACGACATCAGCATCATTCCTGGCATACCGGGGTTGGCAAGTGGAGTTGTGTACGGTACGACTATGCCACTGTTGATTTATTTTATTATTATTTATTACTGTTATATTTTAATATAATTTCTGTTATGCTGGTAACACAACTCACTAAAACTCTGAAAGATCCAAATAATTATCTTGACATGCTTCGTATTATATTCTTTATAAGAACAAGATGTAAATTAAAAATAAAATAAATATAACGCCATGCTAAATATTATCAAAGTTTTTAATAAGGCATGTTTTCATGCTGAATATTAATTAAACAGTATCGTATTCAGTTGGTTAAGATGCCTTCATGGTTACCTTTGTGAAATCCTGAATACCAGAATATAGACATCTACATAAAGTACACAAGTTCATTAAAATCAACTTAATTCTGAGTTGTAAGGACAACAGTGGTCTATACAACGGGCGACCTAGTGGTGGTATTGATGTTTCTACGGCTTTCAAATTTCTTTTTACTCTGTTTCCAGTAGAACATAACAAATTTAGCCTTATACTCTCGCCCCAGTAGCTGACCTTCTGACTGTGCTGTCATCTAGTGGTCTCTCGTGAAGACATTTCCAGTTTGAAAGCCAAACTGTCATGTAGGAACTTACTTGGTCAAATACACAAGAACATTTTAAAGGGAAACAAAAGTTATTGTTTTTGGCCATCACACATATAAGAATTACTAAAATATAACCATTTGCAACTACAATTAAGAACATCAGGCCATTGGTTTACTAGGGAAACCTTATTGAACACACAGCATCTTAATTTCATGGGCCGTGCCATACTCTTAGATAACCCTACATAACGGGTGCCGTAGTCTGCCAATATTCACTTGCCAAATGAAAATATATTTGTGAACACCTGCTCCTCTACTTGCCAATAGGATATGGCTATGCTGCTTGCGGCAAACTCATCCTATACCAGCGGTCCGCAAACTCTGGCCCGCCTTCAACTGGCCCGTTTGACCGTGCCAGCAATATAATTTTTTTTCAGTAAAAAAATTCCAGTTGTTCTATGAGCAATAAATAACGTGTTTCCTAATGGTTTCCAATACAATTATGCCGACTGTTTCAACTTTTACAAAACAGCCATAGAGCTTACACAAATTTGAAATATTATGAAGCATTAATTTTTTTTTTCACTTAATGTCAATTCGCCAGAGTAAACTTCGTACACATTTAATAGCAACAACCTTCAACCTTTGCAGTGATGTTCGCTAGGCGTCGCTACTGTTAACATAACAGAAGCTAACGCTCGATTCCCAGAAACCATGATGTAACATTGCTCAATAACAAGTCATCTTCGACACAGCTAACATTGAATTTGTGAATCTCAGGACTATGGCGTATATCTAAAAAAAACTTTGATTATACCGGAAAGAGAGCGTTTGACGCTGCCTGGGAGCATGAGTACTTCTATTGCTATCGCGTACATGACCAAAAAGCGATGTGTTTGATATGCAGAGAAAGTGTTGCTGATTTGAAACACTATAACGTGAAACGGCATTACGATTCGAAGCATAAAAAGTGCTTTGACGGTGCATATGTGGGAAAAGACGAACGCATGAAGGAGTTCAAGAAACGATTTCATACTTGGGCGAGACGAAGAAAGTATCTGTGTTTACAGATACTTCAAGCCATCTTAATGAAGCCAACTATCGCATCTGTTACTTACTCGCTCAACACCAGGTGCCGCTTATTCACACAGAATTGTTCAAGAAGGCTTTCATGGCCAGTGCCGAAGTTCTGTTCGCTGGTTTTCAGAACAAAGATAAGATCGTGCAACAGATTGGGAAACTGCCACTTTCACCCGACACATGTGCCCGTCAATGTGATGAGTTGAGTGGTGACATTTTCACGCAGCTGATGACTAAGTTGCGAGTCTGTCCTGCTTTTTCACTTGCTCTCGACGAAAGCACTGACAAAAGTGACACGGCACAGCTGATGGTATCTGTGCGGTATTTCAACGAAGGTGTATCAGAAGACTTCCTGTGCCTGATCCCATTGAAGGGCACAACGACAGCGCGGGACGTTTGCAGTGCACTGTTGAAGTTCGGCGAAGAAAATGACTTGACGTGGGAAAATTTGGTTTCTCTGTGTACAGACGGCACGTCCAGCATGCTTGGTCATCAAGCTGGATTCATTGCGTTGAAATGGAAAGCCGAATCTGATATCATACCACTGCATAATTCACCAGCAAGCATTGTGCGCGAAAGCAGGCTGTGGTCTGCAGGATACGATGAAAATTGTTGTAGAGAACGTGAACCTTATCCGCGCACGTTCTCTCAACCACAGGAGGTTCCAAAATCACTTGGCTGCACTTGATGATGCAGAATTCGGCGATGTGCTATTCTACAACAATGTCCGTTGGCTGAGTCGAGGCGCATTTCTTGAGAGATTTGCTGCACTGCTTCCTCACATCGTGAGTTATCTCAAAGAAATTGATCAAGCAGTTGTCTATCTGGAAGATGATAAGTTTCGGGTGCGACTCTGCGTTCTGACAGACATTTTCGGACACCTAAATAAACCTGTTGCTACAAGGACGGCACAAGTTGCTTTGTAATTTGTACGAAGCGGTGAAGGGCTTCGAGGACAAGGTGACACTTTTCAAAGTTCATGCAGAAGGCGGCAATTTTCTGCACTTCAAGTTCATCAGAGAATTATGTGGCGAAGACGATGAACATATCGCAGACGCCAAGCGGGTACTTGCTTATGTGCTTAACAGCCTGGAGACCGCATTCAGCAGACGATTCGCTGACTATGCTGCTATCGACGACGTTTGCTGCTTCTTTGCAAGCCCTTTTACTGCGGAGCCAGCTATTTGCCAAACGTTGTCGTAAATGGTTGCAGTCGACGAAGCAGCGTTGCAGGACAATTTCATCGATTTCAAGGTGGTGCCGGGACAAAAATTTTTTTTTTAATGCTGCGAAAGACGATCTCGTGCTTTTCTGGGCAACGCAAGTGCCTGTGCGATTTCCAGTGCTGATCGAAGCAGCACAGAATTTTTGTGTGCTTTTCGGCAGCACATGGTCGTGGTGAATCAGGATTCTCAGCCATGAATCACATCAAGAACCTCCGGTGCCGAGTCAAGGACACACATTTGAGGGATCTTCTGTGACTCTCAATCTTTCCGCTCTGCCCACAGTTCGGTCAGTTGTCGAAGAATATGCAGCACCATCCTTCGCATTGATTGCATTCATTATATGTGCTGACTTATCTTGCGTTGTTTTGAAAATATTTCCATGTTCTACTTGTACAATACTATATATATTTTAGCCTGGCAAAGCAGATAATAAAAGCAATATTTGTGCACTGTGCTTTTCCGTGCTTAAAAAATTGTGGCCCTCGTCCCAAAAAGTTTGCTGATCCCTGACTTATACAGTGGAACCTTGGTATTATGGTCACCCATGGGACTGAGTCAAAGGTGACCAAAACAGCGAGGTGACCTTAATAGTAAATATGGGCACTGAAGCATCATGGAACTGAATAAATGCACACTCACAAACACACACAGAAAATTGTTTTTTCGTAAGCCGTAACTTCGCTTAACACCATAAGGCATTTAGTGTGCTCGATTGCGGCAAAATTATTCATATATCAGATCAACCGATGTTTGCTTGTTGGTTTTGTTACATATCAATACGTATTAATGTTGTCACGATACATTATTTGCTGACATGACAACTCGTTAAATATTTGCAGTTCAGGATCGACCACAAGTTTTCCACCAGAGATTCCACAGTTTATTTTGGGGAACCTATATTATATGACCACACATGCTATGTATCAGAGGATTATTGAATTTTGTTCCACAATATCACATTGTTTTATTGTACATGTACCAAATTTTATCCAATCACGCAAGAGATTTATTAGATACAAAGCAAAGTCGATATAAAAATCTGTAATGCAAATGTCAGGTCAGGCCCTCTGGCTTGCTACTGGTACCATGTAAACCGGTACTACCTGTATCATGGTCGGGCCGTCGGCGACTAAACCGGCACCCCCACCGGGCTTGCCCGGTGAGGAGGGTTGCTAGAAACCCAGTGGTACTAAAAACAAATACCATCAAAGGGCTTGCTACTGGTACCATGTAGACCAGTACTACCTGTATCATGGTCGGGCTGGTCGCGACTACACCGGCACCCCCAAACGGGCTAGCCTGGTGAGGAGGGTTGATAGAAACCCAGTGGTACTAAAAGCAAATACCATCAAAGGGCTTGCTACTGGTACCATGTAGACCGTTACTACCTGTATCATGGTCGGGCCATTGGCGACTAAACTGGCACCTTTCCAACCCGCACTGCCCAGCGTGGAGAGGTAGGCCAACTAATACCAACATGAAAAGTACAAAAAAGCCAAGGCCTCCAGTCCCCAACAGCATCGATGTCTCCGACCTTGGAGGTGATTTGGGTCCTAGACTACATGCAGGGGGTGCTAAGAATCCCTGGGTCAAGAAAAATCACCAGAAGAAAGAAGAAAAGAAGAAAATACCTCAGCAGAAAGAAATACTGAAAATTGCAACTTACAATGTAAGAACCCTATCAAAAGATGAACACGTCCAAGAACTGGAGGAAGAATTCAAGGAAACGAACATCAAATGGGATGTGATAGGGCTTGGAGAAATAAGAAGAAAAGAAGAAAGCTTTACCACCCTGTAGAGTGGCCACATGCTATACCATTCTAAGGCTAACAACGGACAAGCGGGAGTGGGCTTCCTCATAAACAAGAAATGGAAAGACAACATACCAACTGAAAATAGTTCAAGTATATGTTCCAACGACATCACACTCAGAAGATGAAATAAACATCTTCTACAATGACATCGATAAAATCTTGGAGAATCCAAGGCACTATACAATAGTGATGGGAGACGTCAACGCCAAAGTGGGTGTAAGAACAAACCTATCCGAAACAGCGACAGGAATTTCAGCCTAGGAAAGAGGAACGAACGAGATGATGCCTTAATAGAGTAGACAACATCAAAAGATTACAAGATCATGAATACACTATTCCAGAAGAAAATTGAGAGGAGCCGAACATGATCACAGATGTAAGAGTCATAAACCGCATAAACATTGGAAGCGATCATAGAATGTTGATGAGCAACATCAGATTAGACACGAAAGCAGAAAGGAAGGAGCTGCTAAGAAAAAAGAAATCACCAAAAGTCGACACTAGAGAAATTGGAATTAAAAAGAACGAATTCCAACTCGAACTGAAAAACAAGTTCACTGCTCTACAAGAACTGGACATACATAGCCTAACAAAACACCAAGCGGGACAAGTCTAGATTATCAACTCAAACAAGAGAACGAAAACACGTAGAGAAATGGTAAAGAACACTGCTAGGGACTGCATAGAGTACACAGAGATAGGCAAGACCTTCAAAAAGAAAGTGAAAGAAGACATCAGAAAATACAACCTAGACACCATACGAAAAACAATAGAGACATCAAACAGCTTTAAAAAGGTAAGAAGAACACACATCCTAGGCCAACATAGACTGATAACACTCCTAGACAATCAGGGCAGAGAAATCCAAGACCAGGATAAGATCTTAGAATGAATAGAAGAGTTTTACACTGAACTTTATGACAGCGACACAACCATAACAGTACGCACAGACCCAAGAGAAGTACCATCGGTAACAACATGGGAAGTAGAAGCTGCGCTAAAGAAGATGAAAAACGGGAAGGCAACAGGAAATGACGAAGTTAACATCGAAATGTTGACGGTAGGAGAGGATAACATCACCAAAGCCCTAGCCAAGCTGTATACAAAATGCATATCAGAAAGACGAATCCCCACTATATGGAAAAATGCATAGATGGTGATAATCTTCAAAAAAAGCAACCAAAAAGACAAAGAACTATAGGCCAATATGCTTGCTATCGAACATCTACAAGCTATTCACAAAGATTCTAACAGCCACACTGGAGAAAATACTAGACGAGAATCAACGCAGAGAAAAGGCAGGATTCAGAGGCGGGTATTCAACGACAGATTACATCCATGTCATAAATCAACTGAAGGAGAAGTGCCACGAATTCAACGTACCACTCTGTATAGCATTCATTGAATATGAGAATGCCTTCGACTTGGACAAACCCAGGCAATACTGTCTTCACTCCAAGACCAAGAGATAGAAGATGCATACATACAACTCATGAAAGATATACACAGACAGCTCTGTGACAGTATATCTTCACAAAGAGAGCGAGAAAATAAACATCAAAAGAGGAGTGCGACAGGGGGATACCATATCACCCAAACTATTCACATCAACACTTGAAAATATCTTCAGAAGACTGAATATCTTGACCATCTCCGTTTCGCAGATGATATCTTCTTGTGCACCGAAACACCACAAGAACTAGAAATGATGCTACAAGAACTATGTGACGAAAGTAACCTAATATACGTTAATAACACTCAGATAGAGAATGTGAAGAGTTACATATACCTAGGCCAATGCTTCAGCCTTAGGGACAAGAACCAAGACAAGGAAATCCTACGACGAATCACAGCTGGCTGGACAGCATATGTAAAACATCGCAACATCTTCAAAAGTAACTTTGCCATCTGCCTAAATAGAAAGGTTTACAACTCGTGTGTACTGCCAGCTATGACATACGGTGCTGAAACATGGTCACTCACAAAAATGAAGAGGAGTATGCTTAATATAACATACCATGACAGAAAGACAAACACCTGGGTGAGAGCAAAGACAGGAGTCACAGACATGATAAAAACAACCAGAAGAATGAAGTGGTCTTGGGCAGGACACATCAGCCGACTGAAAGACGACAAATGGACAAAACACATTACCACCTGGAGACGATATGGAAGGAAGAGATTATGAGGAAGACCTGCAAAACGATGGAGAGACGACTTGGATGAGTATTGGAATGAAACCACCTGGCAGAGAACATCGCAAGATAGACAAACTTGGAAACAACATGCTGAGGCCTTCGCCCAACCACGGGACAATACGGCTGATATGTAGATAGAATGCAAATTACACCAACCTTGTCGAATGCCATGTTGATAGCTTGTCGCTTTCTTTCTCCAATTGATCGATCCCGTTATACTAAACAGCTACATATATGCAATCACATGATGTCAAACGCAAAGTCTGATTACTATACACATTGTGAAATGTGGAAATCTGTTAACACAATTCTACATCGGCAGAAATTAAAAGCACTGCCTGAACATTCTTCATTTGATACATTGTGTAGTTCTTTTTCAAAATACTTTACAGATAAGATTGCTCGTATTCGATCAAATTTTGTCATTAATGATAATGACTACGTTTTCCCTGAACAACCACTTTCTGAAAAAACACTACAGAGTTTCACACCTGCAACTACTAATGAAGTTCTCATCATTATTAAAAAATATCCTAACAAATCGTGTGATCTTGACCCATTTCCAACACTTCTACTAAAAAGCTGTATCGATCAACTCATCTTTCCCATTACTACTATCATAAACCTTTCAATGCAGAGTGAAGTTGTTCCACAGGATTTCAAACAAGCTCTTGTAAATCCTCTTATTAAAAAACAAACTTTGCGCAAAAATGACCTAAGGAATTATCGTCCTATCTCTAATCTCAGTTTTCTGTCAAAAATATTGGAAAAAGTAGTTGCTAATCGCCTTCTTGAACATATTTACAACCATCACATCAAATGATCTACAGTCTGCATATAAACGATTCCACTCTACCGAAACAGCTCTTCTCAAGATACACAATGATATAGTTGATAACATGGACAATGGCAAAGTCACAGCACTCACTTTACTTGATCTCTCAGCTGCTTTCGATACAATTGATCATTCAATCCTTTTACAACGCCTCCATAGATATTTTGGAATTTCTGGCCCAGCTCTTCGGTGGTTCAAATAATTTTTATCAGACAGATATCAAAGTATTAACATATCTGGCACATTATCTAGCCCACAACATCTACCATTTGGAGTGCCACAAGGATCCGTCCTTGGCCCTGTTCTGTTCAGCTTATATGCTACATTGCTCAGCCAAGTTATTGCTAATCGTAATCTCAGTCATCACCTTTATGCTGATGACACACAGGTTTACATATCACTTTCACAATCAAATGGACAAGAATCTCTTTCGACTTTAAGTGACTGTCTTACTGATATCTTGTCGTGGATGGAATCAAGTAAGCTAAAGCTTAATCCAGATAAAACAGACCTTATTATTATTGGCACTAAACAATAACGAAATAAAGTCATCAACCATTTCCCAGTTAAACTGCTTGGCAGTGATACATTCCCATCAGATACTGTTCGCAATCTAGGTGTTATCTTTGACAGTGACTTCAACTTTCGCCAGCATATCTCTCAAGTATGTAAATCCTGTTTCTATCATATTCGTGATCTTCGTCGAATTCGGCGTCACATATCTATATCTACTGCTAAAACAATATCAACGGCACTAATTAGCAGCCGCCTTGACTATTGCAATTCACTACTAAATAACATCGCTAAAAGAGACTTGGCTAAACTCCAACGAGTACAAAATTGTCTGGCACGTGTGGTTCTCAGGGCGCCTCGGTTTTCACCGTCACTACCACTACTTAAACAGTTACACTGGCTTCCAGTTTCTTATCGAATTAATTTTAAGCTGTCCACTCTTGCATATTGTGCTCTATCTACACAACAACCATCCTACTTGGCTAGTCTCCTGCATCTTTCAAATATCCCTAGGCAGCTAAGATCATCAACTTCACAACAACTTATTGTACCTAAAACAAAACTTAACTTGGGTAAACATGCTTTCTCTGTCGCTGCGCCTAGGTTCTGGAATGAACTCCCCATCACTTTGAAAACATCTGAAACTATTGCTATTTTCCGAAAAAAACTCAAGACATCTATTCCAAATTGCTTTCCCACCATAAATGTTCGGTTGTCCCTCGTTCTGATACTGACTTTTGTGCGTCCCTGTTTACGATTACACTTACTGATTCTGTTTTGTTGCGCCTCTGAGCTCAGGTTCCTGAGGATATAGGCGCCATAGAAGTCAATTATTATTATTATGCTGGCTGGTTTGTTGTTCTCAAATGCATCGAGATATTTTGTTTTGTTTCTCAAAATGTTCCCAACTTTTGGTTCTTTATGCCACATATTTTGTAAAATGTTTCCACCGCTAGGGCCTGCTATTCCTACAAGTGCTCATTGGTGTTTAAGCAAACAATAGGAGACCTAGTAATACACGGTTTCCTATTAGCATTTCGATGACAAAGCTGTCGACGGCACCTTGTTTTTCAATAAAATTTACTCAGCTGCTAAGCTTAGGCCTAAGAATTTGCCTTCAAAGTGTTAACTAAAATGACTGGTGTCTTGTTTCTTGCATTGTTTTCTCAAGTTAACTGGTCACTGTGTAAACAAGCAAACGCCAGTGCGTGGTTTCATATTAAGATCGCCTTTGATGGAACAGCGGCCAGCCCACGGCTGCTTGCCATTGCAGCCGCCAAATCTTGGCTTCCTGGCTGTGACTGACTGTAAGTGCAGGGTTAATCTGCGGGCGATCTTGACGTTTTGCACTGGGCTACTGACTGTATTCCTGAACAGCGGATTAGCGGGACTAACGTCCTATCTCTTACTGTGGAAATCATTTGGGACTGTCCCAGGGTGACCATAATGGTGGGGTGACTGTATTACCAGGGTAACCATAATGGCGGGGTGACTGTATTACCAGGGTGACCATAATGGCGGGGTGACTGTATTACCAGGGTGACCATAATGGCGGGGTGACTGTATTACCAGGGTGACCATAATGGCGGGGTGACTGTATTACCGGGATGACCATAATGGCAGGGTGACTGTATTACCAGGGTGACCATAATGGCGGGGTGACTGTATTACCAGGGTTACCATAATGGCGGGGTGACTGTATTACCAGGGTGACCATAATGGCGGGGTGACTGTATTACCAGGGTGACCATAATGGCGGGGTGACTGTATTACCAAGATGACCATAATGGCGGGGTGACTGTATTACCAGGATGACCATAATGGCAGGGTGACTGTATTACCAGGGTGACCATAATGGCGGGGTGACTGTATTACCAGGGTGACCATAATGGCGGGGTAACTGTATTACCAGGATGACCATAATGGTGGGGTGACTGTATTACCAGGGTGACCATAATGGCAGGGTGACTGTATTACCGGGGTGACCATAAACCGAGGTTCCACTGTATTTTGGCCTTTGTTTACTAAACTAGTCTCCTTTCTGACATAACATGCCATTAGATTGAAACTGCGTTGGTTGTTTGTATATCAGCCACGCTTAATAGGTCACGTGGTAGTCTAGGTTACCCGATTTCGTAGAACTGCACATGCGCTTTGCACTTTGGTCGTGCTGGTTAATATGTCAGCCCTGGGTTAACCAGAGAATTGACCAGAATATCCCACTTTTAGAACACATTCTGAATAAACCACTTGCCTGATATATGCTTGAATTTAGCTGTAAATTTTGGTGCATAACCACAAACCCAAGAGTTTTGTTTTGAAGGGATATGCAACTATTTTCATTGGTTTTACTGGACATAGCACTAATATTATTAGTATTTATAACATCTCGGTTAGTTAAGAATAGCATCCCTATAAGGTGTGTAGTTATCGTGACTTTTCACCATTTCATATTCTTGAAAATACACTTTTTGGCGATGAATTAAAAATGCTAGTTTTACGACCTATATAGAGACCGCTTTACTGCAATTAAAGACTCGCCAATAAATGATGGATTACACATGAACTGTAACTATGTTAATTCCTGTTTTATACAATTGCTGAGAGTAAATATAGTACAGCGTTAAAGATTAAAATGTGAACTGTAACAATGTTAATTCCTGTTTTATACAATTGCTGAGAGTAAATATAGTACAGCGTTAAAGATTAAAATGTGAACTGTAACAATGTTAATTCCTGTTTTATACAATTGCTGAGAGTAAATATAGTACAGCGTTAAAGATTAAAATGTGAACTGTAACAATGTTAATTCCTGTTTTATACAATTACTGACAGTAAATATAGTACAGTGCTAAAGATTAAAACGTGAACTGTAACAATATTAATTCCTGTTTTATACAATTGCTGACAGTAAATATAGTACAGCGCTAAAGATTAAAACGCGAACTGTAACTATGTTAATTCCTGTTTTAGACAATTGCTGACAGTAAATATAGTACAGCGCTAAAGATTAAAACGTGAACTGTAACAATGTTAATTCCTGTTTTATACAATTGCTGACAGTAAATATAGTACAGCGCTAAAGATTAAAACGTGAACTGTAACTATGTTAATTCCTGTTTTAGACAATTGCTGACAGTAAATATAGTACAGCGCTAAAGATTAAAACATGAACTGTAACAATGTTAATTCCTGTTTTATACAATTGCTGACAGTAAATATAGTACAGCGCTAAAGATTAAAACGTGAACTGTAACTATGTTAATTCCTGTTTTAGACAATTGCTGACAGTAAATATAGTACAGCGCTAAAGATTAAAACATGAACTGTAACAATGTTAATTCCTGTTTTATACAATTGCTGACAGTAAATATAGTACAGCGCTAAAGATTAACACATGAACTGTAACAATGTTAATTCCTGTTTTATACAATTGCTGACAGTAAATATAGTACAGCGCTAAAGATTAAAACGTGAACTGTAACTATGTTAATTCCTGTTTTAGACAATTGCTGACAGTAAATATAGTACAGCGCTAAAGATTAAAACATGAACTGTAACAATATTAATTCCTGTTTTATGCAATTGCTGACAGTAAATATAGTACAGCGCTAAAGATTAAAACATGAACTGTAACAATGCTAATTCCTGTTTCATACAATTGCTGGCAGTAAATATAGTACAGCGCTAAAGATTAAAACGTGAACTGCAACAATGTTAATTCCTGTTTCATACAATTGCTGACAGTAAATATAGTACAGCTCTAAAGATGAACACGTGAACTGTAACAATGTTAATTCCTGTTTCATACAATTACTGACAACAAAAAATTTAGAAAATGTGTGGATTTTAATTATACAAAAGCCCCAACTAGTTGCATGCCAGTTAACAATTTAATGAAACTTGTTGTACATAATTATTAGACTAGGAATTTTCTGACGTGGTGAAATGGTTTACCATTGAGCAGATGGCTGATTTGCAATGTTATCCTGTAGATAACCTATTCGCTCCGAAGGTAATCACCAAAATGCGTGATGGTGACAATGCAGATATTTCATTTGTGGCACTCACTGCTATATATTTCCCATCAGTAACAGGTAAGTTTATTTATTTATAAAATGAGATTTCCTTATAGAAGTAATTAGAAATATCATTTTAGCCAGTCATTAGTAAGTCTGTGAATAAGACTATTACAGTGTTTTTATTAATACTTATATAATAAATAATGTTAAAACAACGTTAATTGGGACTATTTTGACGTTTTTTTAAATCGTCATGTGGAAGCAAGAACCAGGCAAATCTCTGTACATATGGTACATACGTTGGTTCACAGATTAAATAAATGACATATTTTGTACAGGCCAATTGTTGAGAGCTGTGGGAAATCACGTGTTGCAATAATAGATATTCTTGAAAATGGTCATAAATGGTGAAAGTTTTTTCTCCCACCATGTTGCGCATGCAAAAGTCTGTGTGTTCCTTTACCAGGCATTATGACTGGCTCCAACATGTCTGGGGATCTCAAGGATCCGCAGAAGTCAATACCAGTTGGCACGATCCTAGCCCAGATCACATGCACCTTTGTCTGTATCCTTTTGTTCCGAGTGTCAACTTGAGCGCATTTACAAAGCCACTTTTTACTTTTCCTGCTGCAATGACTTAGATGTATCACTTATATGATGTAATGAAAACATATCTGAAGAGTGGTTAGATTTTTAAATACATTATAATTACTAGTTTTTTAAAGCTCCATCCTCAATTCCTGTAGCCCAACGTGAATTGAGTTCATTGATGTTCAAATCTATAGTGTGCGTGAATAATTTAAGTACTACGCAGTCTTTTTAATAGAAGTCTTGCATCCTTTTTTCTAAAGTCATTGAAAGATTTTACTTAAATTGTTAGACTGGATAACTTGATAAAATGTGAATAGTTTTGTCATAGTTTAATAGCTTTATGTCATAGTATAATAGCTATATGTCATAGTATAATAGCTTTACGTCATGGTGTAATAGCTTTATGTCATAGTGTAATATCTTTACGTCATAGTATAATAGCTTTACATCACAGTATAGTATAGCTTTACGAAATAGTATAATAGCTTTACGTAATAGTATAATAGCTTTATGTCATAGTATAATAGCTTTATGTCGTAGTATAATAGCTTTATGACAGTATAATAAGTATGTTGAGGTGGAGCCAATTTTGCTTTTTTGCCGATGTTTGACTGGGCCCAGTTGAGAATCATTTAATAGTTTGTCGCAATGATTTCATAAAAACTAAATAACGCATTTGCACAAATAAGCTAGCATGTCGTAGCGCACACTAGATATGTTGATTTTTTCATGCAATTGGAAAAACAAAAAAATTTAATTGTAGAGGGACCATTAAAAACATATATAATGATCATTGAAAATGTTTAAATAAAAAATAAAAGGCTACAGTTATTGCATGCAGTCCAAATTATGTTGGTTTGTTGATAAAAAATCATAGGTGTGTTTGATGCAGTTCTAGGTGTGTTGGATCACACTTATATATTTTTCAGAGAGAGATGTGTATGGTATAATGTAGTCTGTGTTGCTGTAGTTTCGTGGTTCAATCCTATGCATGTTACTTATAACCATATACATGTAATGGTGGGGTGACACAGTATTAAGTGTGTTTAGAGCAATCGAAGGTGTGTTATTTCAGTCACAAGTGTGTTTTATGTAATGCAAACCATGTTGGTTCACAGTTGGAGGTGGGTTTCAGTGTAACATCTTCAACAAGATTTAACAAGATTGCCATCCAAAGTAAAAAAAAACAGATGGCAAGTGGACAAAGAAGCCTTAGACTTATCGAGAGTCCAATGATTTTTGTTCTTCTGAGATATATGTAAAACTTTTTTTCAACAAAAACCTGGAGAGGTGCATTGTGGTTCCATTGTCATGTCTCGTGCATTATCTTCACATCGTTGCTACTTGACTCAGTGCAGATCTGTTGCTAACAGCGCTCTATGGAGCAACATCAAACATCCGTTTGTTACAAGACAAGTAAGTGCTCTTTGGAATCAGTAAACTTGTGGCATGGTAGGCTGCTGATAGATTTAACAAGATTTACCAAGATTGCCATCTCGAACAACAAGTTCCAGATGGCAAGTGGACAAGGAAGCCATTGGCTTATCGAGAGTCCAACAATTTTGTCATCTGTGTAGCCCGCCCTTATCAGATATCTGTCAATTCTATTTTTAAACATATTCACACTACTAGCATTAACACAATCATTTGGCAGTTTGTTCCATTCATTTATCACCCTCTGTGAGAAAGAGTACTTTCTCATATCCAACCTACACTGCTCCTTAACTAATGCTACATTATGTCCTCTGGTTCTACTGTCTTCTTTAAGTTTGAAGAACATATTCCTGTCAACATCCTCATAACCATTCACTGTTTTAAACACTTCTATTTGGTCTCCTCTTAGTCTCCTGGTCTCTAGTTTTGTCAAACCACATTGTAATAAGCGACTTTCGTAACTAAGGTCTCTCAATTCTGGAATCATTTTAGTTGCTCTTCGTTGTATTCTTTCTAGCTTGCCTATGTCTTTTACGATATGGCCTCCATGCTTGAATACATTATTCCAAATGTGGTCTAACTATTGCTTTGTACAGAGGTACAATTAGATGTTTCTCCTTATACGTGATAGTTCTCCTAATTAGCTCTAGAATTTGATTTCCTTTCGAAGCAGCTTTCTCACATTGCTCTGAAACTTTCATGTCAGCACTAAATGTTACTCATAAATCTTTTTCTTTTCTACCTAGTACAGCATCCCCCATTTTATATTCCTCGTCCATATTTCCATGTCCTATGTGTATACATTTACACTTCCCAAAATTGAATAACATTTGCCATTTTTATGACCATTTAATTAATTTTTCTAGATAATCCTGTAATTTTTTTTTATTTGTATCATTAGTAACCTTTCTGAATACTTTTGTGTCATCTGCAAATTTGAGTACTTTGATAGATATGTAATCTTCCAAATCATTTATATATATTAAAAACAGTATAGGGCCTAATACTGATCCCTGTGGTACCCCACTCAAAACAGATTTCCAGTTTGAAATCTCACCATCTACTATTACTCTCTGTCTTCTGTGTGTAAGCCACTTTTCTATCCAGTTGATTACATCATTACCTATAGCATGGGCTTTTAGTTTAAGTAACAATCTTTGATGTGGCACTTTATCGAAAGCTTTCTGAAAATCTAAGTAGACAACATCCACTGGTGACCCGTCATCTACCCACTTTGTAATTTCTTCCAAAAAACATAAGAGATTGGTTAGACATGACCTTGCTTTTAGGAATGATAGGGAGAAGTGGAAAGGGATAACAGCTGGGGTGAAGCAGAAATCCTCAAGAATCCTCGTATAACCTCATCCCTTTATAAAGAGAAGAACATATGATATTAGCACGTGCATGCGTGCATGCTAAACATGATTGATAACCAATTGTTAACCTACTAACAAATATGTGAGCATTTGAAACCATTATTGTTATCCTGATTTGTATATCAGTGTATGACAATTAATGAGTATTCAGATACAACATTGCCTTCTTGACAAGATGGGAATCTTGGCAATCATGTCAGTATGTGGCATTGATTGTTTAGGGGTAGATCAACATCTTGGCAATCGTGTCAGTATTTGACAATGATTGTTTAGGGGTAGATCAACATCTTGGCAATCGTGTCAGTATTTGACAATAATTGTTTAGGGGTAGATCAACATCTTGGCAATAATGTCAGTATGTGACAATGATTGTTTAGGGGTAGATCAACATCTTGGCAATCATGTCAGCATGTGACAATGATTGTTTAGGGGTAGATCAACATCTTGGCAATCATGTCAGCATGTGACAATGATTGTTTAGGGGTAGATCAACATCTTGGCAATCATGTCAGCATGTGACAATGATTGTTTAGGGGTAGATAAACATTTTGGCAATCATGTCAGCATGTGACAATGATTGTTTAGGGGTAGATCAACATCTTGGCAATCATGTTCGCATGTGACAATGCATGTTCAGGGTTAAATTGGTATCTCGACAATCATGTCAGCACGTGACAATGATTGTTCAGGGTTAGATCAACATCTTGGCAATCATGTCAGTATGTGACAATGCTTGTTTAGGGGTAGATCAACATCTTGGCAATCATGTCAGCATGTGACAATGATTGTTTAGGGGTAGATCAAAATCTTGGCAATCATGTTCGCATGTGACAATGCATGCTCAGGGTTAAATTGGTATCTCTACAATCATGTCAGCACGTGACAATGATTGTTCAGGGTTAGATTGGTATCTCGATAATCATGTCAGCATGTCCATGACAATGATTGTTTAGGGGTAGATCGACATCTTGACAATCATGTCAGCATGTGACAATTTGTGTTCAGGGGTAGATTGACATCTTGACAATCATGTTAGCATGTGAAAATGCATGTTCAGGGTTAGAGAGACATCTTGACAATCATGTCAGCATGTGCCAATGTGTGTTTGAGACTGGTGCATTGTTGCAGGTATGGTAGAAGTCTTGACAATCATGTGAGCATGTGCCAATGTGTGTTTGAGACTGGTGCCGTGTTGCAGGTATGGTAGAAGTCTTGACAATCATGTGAGCATGTGCCAATGTGTGTTTGAGACTGGTGCCATGTTGCAGGTATGGTAGAAGTCTTGACAATCATGTGAGCATGTGCCAGTGTGTGTTTGAGACTGGTGCATTGTTGCAGGTATGGTAGAAGTCTTGACAGTCATGTGAGCATGTGCAAGTGTGTGTTTGAGACTGGTGCATTGTTGCAGGTATGGTAGAAGTCTTGACAATCATGTGAGCATGTGCCAGTGTGTGTTTGAGACTGGTGCATTGTTGCAGGTATGGTAGAAGTCTTGACAGTCATGTGAGCATGTGCCAGTGTGTGTTTGAGACTGGTGCATTGTTGCAGGTATGGTAGAAGTCTTGACAGTCATGTGAGCATGTGCAAGTGTGTGTTTGAGACTGGTGCATTGTTGCAGGTATGGTAGAAGTCTTGACAATCATGTGAGCATGTGCCAGTGTGTGTTTGAGACTGGTGCCGTGTTGCAGGTATGGTAACAGTCTTGGAGGCAGTTTATTGGCCGCTAAGCTTGGCTGGCCAAGTCAGTGGGTCGTTCTCATTGGAGCATTCTGTTCGACACTTGGTGCCGCGCTGCAGTGTCTCACAAGTAATGTTGTCCAAGTAATGTTCTTCAACTGTCTGATAGTCAGATACATGTGCAGTAAATCATTCTAATTGTGAATGAAGAGATTAATCAGACTGGTGGTTGTAAAGTATTTATGTTTTTCACAATCAATTTCACCATTTCTGTGTGTAACCTTTCGATAGCTTTCAGGAAGAAAAAAGATAAAATTTACTATGAAAAATGAAAAAAAACAATTTTTATATAAAATAATTATAATAGTAATAAATGACTATGGTGTTGTTCATCGTAATGAATTTGATTGTGCAGAGTATGCATAATTTTGCAGTAAAAATAAAAAATTATGTTAATGTTGTAAATAGTAATGATATGAACCAGTGTCTCTTATAGTTTTAATAAACTTTGAGAGCTTGCATCATGTAAATTCTAATACACCATTTTATTAGATTATTCTGATTTGGTTATTTTGATGCTATCAGATTATTTTGATTCAGTTATTTTTATATTATTACATTATTTCAATTTGATTATTTTTATGTTATCAGATTAGTTATTAGATTTTATTGATTTGGTTATTTTGATGTTATCAGATTATTTTGATTTTGTTATTTTTATGTTATCTGATCATTTTGATTTAGTTATTTTGATGTTATCAGATTATTTTGATTTGGTTATTTTGATGTTATCAGATTATTTTGATTCGGTTTGTCTGGAACTGACTTGATTTTAATGCCTTCACTAATTAGGGCCTAGATTACTTACTTACCTTCTTCAGGCCCTAGTTGGTGCATAAGGCCACTTAATAACATCTGCCATTTCCTGCGATATTTAGCTGTATTCTCTGCCCTCTTCCAAGAACTCATACAGGGCCTAGATTGACATGGTTGTTTTTCAGATAATTAGAGAATGAATCGTTCGTGTAGGTGCTCCGCGGCTGCTGCAGGCTATAGCGAAGGACAACGTGATTCCGTTCCTCGACATGTTCAAGGTCACAACCAAACACAATGAGCCGCATCGAGCATTACTCATCACCATGATCATTGCAGAGGGTGGCATTCTCCTGGCAAATCTGGACTGGGTCGCGCCCATCCTCGATGTGTAAGATATCTGTGTGCTCTGACGAGATCTATCACTCTTGGAAACTCCACATGGCTGTCATTATCCTGCACGCCCAACAATTTGTCATGTTTTGTCATTAGAAATTTACTATATACATTTATGTGTAGACTAGATATATCAGTTAATTATATTTTGAGGGATATATTAGCTACAAGCTTGCGTTTTTCATCCAGAATTGGTCAACTCTTCAACAAGCTATTATACATGTATATGTGACAGAAGCATCTGTATATAGTTGTGTACTGCAGCACAGACTGGCTGGCTGGCTGGCTGATGCAGCCCGCTCTTATCAGATATATGTAAATTTTAAAACATATGCACACTGCTAGCATTAACACAATAAATATATCTTCATAATTGTTGCATATTTAAAAAAATTTCTATTTGGCCTCCTCTAAATCTCCTGGTCTAGTGTTGTCAAACCACGTTCCATCAGACGTTGTTCATAGCTAATTATGGTTTTTCAAATCTGGAATCAGCTTAATTTAATTGCTCTTAGTTTTATTATCTCTGGTGTATGTTCTTGCGATGTGGCCCCCATCCTGTTATGAAGACACTGTCACACTATAGAACAGTTTTAAAAACATTTTGGGAGTAACCTTTTTATGTGAATATTTATAAATGCATATATTATTATTTTTTACTATGCATACATTAATTTTTTTTATTTATGGTAGTACTATTTGTATATCATTTTCTTGTGGACTACGTTTTTAGAATTTTTAAATAATTGGATTACATGTATGTAAAGCGCCTGAGAGCTCTTGATTGATTGGTGCGCTGTATAACTACTTTTACTATTATTATCTTGTGTTGCAGCTTCTTCCTAATGTGCTATGGCTTTGTGAACCTGACATGTGCGCTGCAGACGTTATTGCAGACGCCGAGTTGGCGCCCTCGGTTCACGTACTACCACTGGAGTCTGTCACTACTTGGGGTCATTCTTAACCTCGGCCTGTCAATCACTGCCGGGTGGTATTATGCCATCACAGCGTTCTGTATAGCTGCGTTCATCTACAAATATGTAGAGTACAAAGGGTGGGTATAACCTGAGTGTGTGTTGACGAATAGGCTGACTATATTGTGAAAAGATGACTGAGTTTATAATAAGATTTAACATGATTATTGCCATCCAAAGTAGAACCCCTTATGACAAGTGTACAAGGAAGCCTTGGGTTTATCAAAAGTTCAACAATATTTCTTATATATTTAACCTACCCTTCTGAGATATTTGTTTTTGTGGAGTAGACAGCTGCCTCTCTTACTGATGTCTACACTCAATAGTGTTTGTCACACACAGCTGTGGACTAGACAGCTGCCTCCTCATACTGATGTCCACACTCAGTAGAATTTGTTACATACAGCTGAAGACTAGACAGTTGCCCCTCATACTGATGTCCCCACTCAGTAGTGTTTGATACATACAGCTGTGGACTAGACAGCTGCCCCTCATACTGATGTCCACACTCAGTAGTGTTTGTTACATACAGCTGTGGACTAGACAGCTGCCCCTCATACTGATGTCCACACTCAGTAGTGTTTGTTACATACAGCTGTGGACTAGACAGCTGCCCCTCATACTGATGTCCACACTCAGTAGTGTTTGTTACATACAGCTGTGGACTAGACAGCTGCCCCTCATACTGATGTCCACACTCAGTAGTGTTTGTTACATACAGCTGTGGACTAGACAGCTGCCTCTTCATACTGATGTCCACACTCAGTAGAATTTGTTACATACAGCTGAAGACTAGACAGCTGCCCCTCATACTGATGTCCACACTCAGTAGTGTTTGTTACATACAGCTGTGGACTAGACAGCTGCCTCCTCATACTGATGTCCACACTCAGTAGAATTTGTTACATACAGCTGAAGACTAGACAGCTGCCCCTCATACTGATGTCCCCACTCAGTAGTGTTTGTTACATACAGCTGAGGACTAGACAGCTGCCTCCTCATACTGATGTCCACACTGAGTAGTGTTTGTTACATACATATGTGGACTAGACAGCTGCCTCCTCATACTGATGTCCCCACTCAGTAGTGTTTGTTACATATATATATATATATATATATATATATATATATATATATATATATATATATATATATATATATATATATATATATATATATATATATGTGGACTAGACAGCTGCCTCCTCATTCTGATGTCCCCACTCAGTAGTGTTTGTTACATACAGCTGTGGACTAGACAGCTGCCCCTCATACTGATGTCCACACTCAGTAGTGTTTGTTACATACAGCTGTGGACTAGACAGCTGCCTCCTCATACTGATGTCCACACTGAGTAGTGTTTGTTACATACAGCTGTGGACTAGACAGCTGCCCCTCATACTGATGTCCACACTCAGTAGTGTTTGTTACATACAGCTGTGGACTAGACAGCTGCCTCCTCATACTGATGTCCACACTCAGTAGTGTTTGTTACATACAGCTGTGGACTAGACAGCTGCCTCCCCAAACTGATGTCCACACTGAGTAGTGTTTGTTACATACAGCTGTGAACTAGACAGCTGCCCCTCATACTGATGTCCACACTCAGTAGTGTTTGTTACATACAGCTGTGGACTAGACAGCTGCCTCCTCATACTGATGTCCACACTCAGTAGTGTTTGTTACATACAGCTGTGGACTAGACAGCTGCCTCCCCATACTGATGTCCACACTGAGTAGTGTTTGTTACATACAGCTGTGGACTAGACAGCTGCCCCTCATACTGATGTCCACACTGAGTAGTGTTTGTTACATACAGCTGTGGACTAGACAGCTGCCCCTCATACTGATGTCCACACTCAGTAGTGTTTGTTACATACAGCTGTGGACTAGACAGCTGCCCCTCATACTGATGTCCACACTCAGTAGTGTTTGTTGCATACAACTGTGGACTAGACAGCTGCCTCCCCATACTGATGTCCACACTCAGTATTGTTTGTTGCATACAACTGTGGACTAGATAGCTGCCTCCCTTATACTGAGTATTATTGTATGAACAGATCTGTAGTATTTTGTAGGGCTCGAAGTTGCAACTGTAAGTCACAAATGTGACAATAATTTGAAGTCTGCAACTAGATAAATTGCTTTACTCGCAATATGTGACTTGATATTTTGTTTATACGTAGTTTTAGGCTTTTGTATCTACATGCAGACTTTATATTTCTAGTGCAGTGGTAGTTTTAAAGTACTCTCATGTCGGGGCTGGCCAAATTAATTTTGCATTTTAGTTGCTGCAAGTGTGTACACTCCTAAAGAAATATATTGCTCATAATTTGTTTACTTTAGTAGGGCAGTGCTCCTAGCTCAGAATGTTTACTTAGTGGCCTGATTTTTAGCAGATGTTTGTTGTCATCCAGCTTTGACATCACACAATGTGTAAGAATGTCTAATTGTGTGGTGCAGGGAGAGAAGGAATGGGGCGATGACATCACACAATGTGTAAGAATGTCTAATTGTGTGGTGCAGGGGAGAGAAGGAATGGGGCGATGACATCACACAATGTGTAAGAATGTCTAATTGTGTGGTGCAGGGGAGAAAAGGAATGGGGCGATGACATCACACAATGTGTAAGAATGTCTAATTGTGTGGTGCAGGGGAGAGAAGGAATGGGGCGATGACATCACACAATGTGTAAGAATGTCTAATTGTGTGGTGCAGGGGAGAGAAGGAATGGGGCGATGCATCACACAATGTGTAAGAATGTCTAATTGTGTGGTGCAGGGGAGAGAAGGAATGGGGCGATGACATCACACAATGTGTAAGAATGTCTAATTGTGTGGTGCAGGGGAGAAAAGGAATGGGGCGATGACATCACACAATGTGTAAGAATGTCTAATTGTGTGGTGCAGGAGAGAGAAGGAATGGGGCGATGACATCACACAATGTGTAAGAATGTCTAATTGTGTGGTGCAGGGGAGAGAAGGAATGGGGCGATGACATCACACAATGTGTAAGAATGTCTAATTGTGTGGTGCAGGGGAGAGAAGGAATGGGGCGATGACATCACACAATGTGTAAGAATGTCTAATTGTGTGGTGCAGGGGAGAGAAGGAATGGGGCGATGGCATCACACAATGTGTAAGAATGTCTAATTGTGTGGTGCAGGGGAGAGAAGGAATGGGGCGATGGCATCACACAATGTGTAAGAATGTCTAATTGTGTGGTGCAGGGGAGAGAAGGAATGGGGCGATGGCATCACACAATGTGTAAGAATGTCTAATTGTGTGGTGCAGGGGAGAGAAGGAATGGGGCGATGGCATCACACAATGTGTAAGAATGTCTAATTGTGTGGTGCAGGGGAGAGAAGGAATGGGGCGATGGCATCACACAATGTGTAAGAATGTCTAATTGTGTGGTGCAGGGGAGAGAAGGAATGGGGCGATGACATCACACAATGTGTAAGAATGTCTAATTGTGTGGTGCAGGGGAGAGAAGGAATGGGGCGATGACATCACACAATGTGTAAGAATGTCTAATTGTGTGGTGCAGGGGAGAGAAGGAATGGGGCGATGACATCACACAATGTGTAAGAATGTCTAATTGTGTGGTGCAGGGGAGAGAAGTAATGGGGCGATGACATCACACAATGTGTAAGAATGTCTAATTGTGTGGTGCAGGGGAGAGAAGGAATGGGGCGATGACATCACACAATGTGTAAGAATGTCTAATTGTGTGGTGCAGGGGAGAGAAGGAATGGGGCGATGACATCACACAATGTGTAAGAATGTCTAATTGTGTGGTGCAGGGAAGAGAAGGAATGGGGCGATGGCATCACACAATGTGTAAGAATGTCTAATTGTGTGGTGCAGGGGAGAGAAGGAATGGGGCGATGACATCACACAATGTGTAAGAATGTCTAATTGTGTGGTGCAGGGGAGAGAAGGAATGGGGCGATGACATCACACAATGTGTAAGAATGTCTAATTGTGTGGTGCAGGGGAGAGAAGGAATGGGGCGATGCATCACACAATGTGTAAGAATGTCTAATTGTGTGGTGCAGGGGAGAGAAGGAATGGGGCGATGACATCACACAATGTGTAAGAATGTCTAATTGTGTGGTGCAGGGGAGAAAAGGAATGGGGCGATGACATCACACAATGTGTAAGAATGTCTAATTGTGTGGTGCAGGGGAGAGAAGGAATGGGGCGATGACATCACACAATGTGTAAGAATGTCTAATTGTGTGGTGCAGGGGAGAGAAGGAATGGGGCGATGACATCACACAATGTGTAAGAATGTCTAATTGTGTGGTGCAGGGGAGAAAAGGAATGGGGCGATGACATCACACAATATGTAAGAATGTCTAATTGTGTGGTGCAGGGGAGAGAAGGAATGGGGCGATGGCATCACACAATGTGTAAGAATGTCTAATTGTGTGGTGCAGGGGAGAGAAGGAATGGGGCGATGACATCACACAATGTGTAAGAATGTCTAATTGTGTGGTGCAGGGGAGAGAAGGAATGGGGCGATGGCATCACACAATGTGTAAGAATGTCTAATTGTGTGGTGCAGGGGAGAGAAGGAATGGGGCGATGACATCACACAATGTGTAAGAATGTCTAATTGTGTGGTGCAGGGGAGAGAAGGAATGGGGCGATGGCATCACACAATGTGTAAGAATGTCTAATTGTGTGGTGCAGGGGAGAGAAGGAATGGGGCGATGACATCACACAATGTGTAAGAATGTCTAATTGTGTGGTGCAGGGGAGAGAAGGAATGGGGCGATGACATCACACAATGTGTAAGAATTTCTAATTGTGTGGTGCAGGGGAGAGAAGGAATGGGGCGATGGCATCACACAATGTGTAAGAATGTCTAATTGTGTGGTGCAGGGTAGAGAAGGAATGGGGCGATGGCATCACACAATGTGTAAGAATGTTTAATTGTGTGGTGCAGGGGAGAGAAGGAATGGGGCGATGGCATCACACAATGTGTAAGAATGTCTAATTGTGTGGTGCAGGGGAGAGAAGGAATGGGGCGATGACATCACACAATGTGTAAGAATGTCTAATTGTGTGGTGCAGGGGAGAGAAGGAATGGGGCGATGACATCACACAATGTGTAAGAATGTCTAATTGTGTGGTGCAGGGGAGAGAAGGAATGGGGCGATGCATCACACAATGTGTAAGAATGTCTAATTGTGTGGTGCAGGGGAGAGAAGGAATGGGGCGATGACATCACACAATGTGTAAGAATGTCTAATTGTGTGGTGCAGGGGAGAGAAGGAATGGGGCGATGACATCACACAATGTGTAAGAATGTCTAATTGTGTGGTGCAGGGGAGAGAAGGAATGGGGCGATGACATCACACAATGTGTAAGAATGTCTAATTGTGTGGTGCAGGGGAGAGAAGGAATGGGGCGATGACATCACACAATGTGTAAGAATGTCTAATTGTGTGGTGCAGGGGAGAGAAGGAATGGGGCGATGACATCACACAATGTGTAAGAATGTCTAATTGTGTGGTGCAGGGGAGAGAAGGAATGGGGCGATGACATCACACAATGTGTAAGAATGTCTAATTGTGTGGTGCAGGGGAGAGAAGGAATGGGGCGATGACATCACACAATGTGTAAGAATGTCTAATTGTGTGGTGCAGGGGAGAGAAGGAATGGGGCGATGACATCACACAATGTGTAAGAATGTCTAATTGTGTGGTGCAGGGGAGAGAAGGAATGGGGCGATGGCATCACACAATGTGTAAGAATGTCTAATTGTGTGGTGCAGGGGAGAGAAGGAATGGGGCGATGACATCACACAATGTGTAAGAATGTCTAATTGTGTGGTGCAGGGGAGAAAAGGAATGGGGCGATGGCATCACACAATGTGTAAGAATGTCTAATTGTGTGGTGCAGGGGAGAGAAGGAATAGGGCGATGACATCACACAATGTGTAAGAATGTCTAATTGTGTGGTGCAGGGGAAAGAAGGAATGGGGCGATGGCATCACACAATGTGTAAGAATGTCTAATTGTGTGGTGCAGGGGAGAGAAGGAATGGGGCGATGACATCACACAATGTGTAAGAATGTCTAATTGTGTGGTGCAGGGGAGAGAAGGAATGGGGCGATGACATCACATAATGTGTAAGAATGTCTAATTGTGTGGTGCAGGGGAGAGAAGGAATGGGGCGATGACATCACACAATGTGTAAGAATGTCTAATTGTGTGGTGCAGGGGAGAAAAGGAATGGGGCGATGACATCACACAATGTGTAAGAATGTCTAATTGTGTGGTGCAGGGGAGAGAAGGAATGGGGCGATGGCATCACACAATGTGTAAGAATGTCTAATTGTATGGTGCAGGGGAGAGAAGGAATGGGGCGATGAGATCACAAAATGTGTAAGAATGTCTAATTTTGTGGTGCAGGGGAGAGAAGGAATGGGGCGATGGCATCACACAATGTGTAAGAATGTCTGATTGTGTGGTGCAGGGGAGAGAAGGAATGGGGCGATGACATCACACAATGTGTAAGAATGTCTAATTATGTGGTGCAGGGGAGAGAAGGAATGGGGCGATGACATCACACAATGTGTAAGAATGTCTGATTGTGTGGTGCAGGGGAGAGAAGGAATGGGGCGATGACATCACACAATGTGTAAGAATGTCTAATTATGTGGTGCAGGGGAGAGAAGGAATGGGGCGATGACATCACACAATGTGTAAGAATGTCTAATTGTGTGGTGCAGGGGAGAGAAGGAATGGGGCGATGACATCACACAATATGTAAGAATGTCTAATTGTGTGGTGCAGGGGAGAGAAGGAATGGGGCGATGGCATTACACAATGTGTAAGAATGTCTAATTGTGTGGTGCAGGGGAGAGAAGGAATGGGGCGATGACATCACACAATGTGTAAGAATGTCTAATTGTGTGGTGCAGGGGAGAAAAGGAATGGGGCGATGGCATCACACAATGTGTAAGAATGTCTAATTGTGTGGTGCAGGGTAGAGAAGGAATGGGGCGATGACATCACACAATGTGTAAGAATGTATAATTGTGTGGTGCAGGGGAGAGAAGGAATGGGGCGATGACATCACACAATGTGTAAGAATGTCTAATTGTGTGGTGCAGGGGAGAGAAGGAATGGGGCGATGACATCACACAATATATAAGAATGTATAATTGTGTGGTGCAGGGGAGAGAAGGAATGGGGTGATGGCATCACACAATGTGTAAGAATGTCTAATTGTGTGGTGCAGGGGAGAGAAGGAATGGGGCAATGACATCACACAATGTGTAAGAATGTCTAATTATGTGGTGCAGGGGAGAGAAGGAATGGGGCGATGGCATCCGGGGTCTGTCTATGACCACTGCTCATAGAGCCCTCCTCAAACTCGATGATGCAGATCCACACACCAAGAACTGGAGGTAAATCTGATGTTTCTGGCAGGACTAGGTACCAGCATACACTGTTTTTTTGGCTGTAGCAAGTATTCAACACGTTCCGTTAATTGTCTAGTATGAATATATGTTGTGATTACAATAAAACAGTGATGGTTTTATGAGGCCTCATTCAACTACTCAGCCTGTGCAGTAATGGTGTCACTTTTGTTTCAGGCCACAGATATTGATGCTAATAAAACTGAAACAAGATTTTGAGCCAATCTATCCAGAACTTTTCACTTTCGGAAGTCAATTGAAAGCAGGTAATGTTGTGCCTTCAGACTGTTCTATAAGCAAAATGTACGGATTTAAATTGATATTGTTTTGATGTTTTATTTAATTATATTTATGTTTTTAGGTCATAGGAATATTACAACAAACTTTATGTAGAACCTGTGTGTTCTGGATATAGGAAAATGCTAATTCTCACAAATGGTACTAAGTGTGTAGAGCAAATTACATGCCTATGTGTGAGTAGTGTGAATACAGGGTGTATGTTGAAACACGGAATTGACAGATACCTGTTAGAGTTGAGCAACTCAGGTGAAAGCCAATGGTAAGCCAATGGCTTTCTTCTCTACCGGCTGTCCGTGGCTTGGATGGCAATCATGTAAAATATTGTTGAGCAGTTTCACAATGCTGTCATTTCTTTGTAACTCATCCTGTATGATCTTCAACCTTTTAAATTTTTAATACACGAGAACTTAAACAGTTGGTAAAGAAGACCAAGGCTAACATGGAGATTATCAAAGTTAACCATTTCAGTATTTCAGCCCTCATGCGTTGTGACCACTGAATACTGCATTCCCAGTGACTTTGTCAGAAATTGGACTACATCACTTCAAATCAAGATTTAAGCAACTGCAGTGTTTTTTTATGAATAGGAACACCATATATATATTTTGAACGTAAAATAATCAATAAGTAAAACAAGCCAGACAATTTATTTAGTTATCATCATCGTGGTAACCAACAATCAAATAATTACGTCACTTTATCATCAACGTAGCGCTCGAATATAGGCCTACTAGCACAGTGAGTATAAAGTTTTACACTGAAATGGTTAAAACATTGTGGGTGGTCCCAAAACTCCTGCCTGCCAGAACACTGATGGTGACATGTGACTATTTCAGGGAAAGGACTGGTGATTGCAGCAGCAGCGATTGAAGGTGACTTCATCTCTGAAGTGGACAAGTTCCATCAAGCCCGCCAGGTGGGCAATTGCAGTTCAGTCTCATTACTCAACTCATGCAAGCTATTTAATATTGCAAATAAGTGCATACCGTATATGCACTTAAAATAATTTATTTCAACATTCTATGTTTATTTAAAGAAAACCTAGGAATACAATATGGCTGGTCTAGCTGTTTCAACATAATCTATGAAATATTTGAACCAAATGGTTGTCGTTATTAATTAATTGATTAATAATGACAACCTCCTAATTACAGATTTTGGTTTCAGTATGACGTAATTCATACATGTTAAGTCTCCCGGATTTGCCGGGAGACTCCCGGAAATCTGTCAAGTCTCCTGCAGGGAAGAATAAATCTTCTGGATTTCCAATGAAAAAAAAAACATTTTTGTGTGGCCTCAACAACAACAAGGGTTATTTCAAGTTTTCTCCAGACTGGACAATGGATGCTTGGCTAAACAATTTCCATGTGCTTTGCTTGTTGCATTGTTTATAATATGCATTAAATGAACGGTACCCCATTATCGCGCGTCGACATGCAATCCGTTAAATATCCATTCAAATAATGCCCATAAATGTATCTCCAATTTATACATGTGTTATTTAATTCACATGTGTTTTATAATTGTCACAATTGGAGCATATCATGAACGAAAAGATATTTAAAAAAAATTGCCTTCATCACCCAGGATCTCAAATGTCTCCATGAAGTACCACGTCATGGATCACAAACGTTGAAGAAAAGATTTTTTTCAGTTCTAACCATGTTAATAAATATTATGTTAATTTTGTGTGTAATAAAATATGTAGGCTACTGCCAGTCAGGTAAGCGGTTTTTGTTGTACAGTAATATATTTCAGAAGTAGAGCATTGTTTTAATCCTAGACCACTATAGTAAACATGTTTTATAATTATACAAGTCTACACAGAATTCTACTGCCAAATTGTTTATATTAACATGTCAATGAACCATTTAATAGTGCATGTGCAGTGTATTTGGAACCAAAATTTATCTAGTAGTAATTTTTATGCATGACGAGGATGTGAAATATTCTGATTTATGCACAATTATCTGATACCCCGAGAAACTCTGATTTACATTTAAATCTCCTGCATTTGCATTTGCATTGCCGAAACTTAAAGTGAAACCAAAGGCTTTATTTTGGGCCTTTGCACGGTTGCACCTATAAGAGTACCTAAAAACTAATCATTTGCAACTATAATCAAGAATATCACGCAAATGATTTACTGGGAATCTGTTCTAAAAGTGAAAAATTCTGGTATAATGTAATTTTTCGTGGAGGCTGACATATTCATCAGTGTTTGCAGTTTTGACCAATCAGCGGTGAGCAGCCCCTTAATCCCCATCGCGGCTGTGACATATGCTGTGCATATCTCGTATATTTTTAACATGGTGAAAGAATCCAAGCATATGAAATATCGCTGAAAAGTGAAGCAGATTGTGAGGAAGCAATTTGGTGTAACATAGTTACCAAAAACTCAACATTAACAATAGGAGTAGTTTATTGTAGTCCTAACATAGGACAAGAGGAAGATGTAAAATTGCAAAAGGCGATAAGGGAGGTGAGCAAGGGGGAATCTGTTATAATGCGTGATTTTAACCATGGCAGTATACAGTGGAAATCATTAGAGAGTGCTGGGGGTGACGACCATCAGTTTCTACTTCTAACACATGTTTCCTTAGTCAACATGTCTTGGAACCAACCAGAGGTGGGAATGTGTTAGATTTAATTTTGTCTTCTCAAAATGAATTAGTTGACAATGTTAAAGTACACAAACCTTTGGGTTCAAGTGACCATAACCAAAACCATTTTAATATCAAAGTAAAAACAGGGAATACATATCTCAAGTGATTCACTCAAAACAGCCCAATCTTAGGCTAACGCAGGAGTTTGTGATGGTCTGTGCTCATGTGCTGTGAGTTGCACATACAACAACTAAAAGACTAGTGTATTTAATGTTAGTCAAAGGGTTTTCTAATTAATATTTTGTTTGATTCTTATATATAAAAAATTTATTTTGGGTTGGTATATACAATATCAATTGAAAATCTTGAATAGGTTTAGTTGGGTGTATGGAAACTATCGCTGTCGAGCCTCACACTTCATAGACAGTCTCCACACCCACACCATGGAATAAGTTTACATTGCTGCATTTTATGGGCAGTTTAGGTGAGGAGGTGTGGTGAAAGGGAGTTTCATGATAGCTTCTTGAAACGATTTGGGGTTGTTTATGTTGGTAATTTTTGGTGGGATCATATTCCATATGCAAATTGCTCGGAGATAAAATGAAAAGACCATTGCATTTATACGACACCACGGGTTCGAGAGCGGGTTAGTAGGCTGGGGGGGGTGATCTCAATAATGTTATTTAGAATTTTGTAGAAGGTTGTGGCTTGTTTAATAATACGTCTTTGTTCAAGGGTTGGCCGTTCCAAGGGCAGTAATTAGATCTGTTGGATTCACATTCTGTCTGTAATCATTTTTAACAAATCTGGCAGCACAGTATTGTACCCTTTCTAGGCTTATAAATTGTGAGATAGTGTGAGGATTCCGTATGGGTGACGAATACTCGAGTTTTGGCCGGATTAGCATGTTGTAGGCTGTTTGTTTAACTTCGAGTTTACATGGGCCAAGAGTTCATTTAATCATGCCTAAAACTTTTGAAGATTTTGAAGCTATGTCAGTGACATGGTTTGTCCAGGTTAATTTGGAATCTAGTTTTACTCTGAGATATGAGTGGCTGGATACTGTAGAAAGTGGCTGGCCAAAAAGCGAGTACTTGTGTTGGCTGGGTTTAATTTTCTTTGTTATTAGAAGGTGGACACATTTAGATACATTAAATTCCATTTGCCATTTGTCTGACCATGTTTGGAGTTGGTTGAGGTCAGTTTGGAGAATTTTTTGGTCAGTTTTGGAAGAAATTTTATGATATATAATACTGTCATCTGCAAAAAGGCGTATAGAAGATTTGATGTTCCCACCTATGTCATTTATGTAGAGTAAGAAGAGGACAGGTCCTAGAACTGAACCCTGTGTGATACCAAATATGACATCAATGATGTCCGACACGGCTCCATTAACTGAGACTCTCTCTTTGCGGTTGGATAGAAAAGATTTGATCCAATTTTGAGTGTTTCCAGCGATTCTGTAGGAGACGGCAACAGAATGCTGGACTTGTTTAAAATATGAGATTGAGGGCATTACTGAGAAATTTGTTCCATTAAGAAAACAAGGGAAAAATTGCTCACAAACAGATGCTGTGGAGGATATATAAACATACTGGAAATGTAGAAAACTACACAAACTACAAAGAGGCACTTAACCTAGATACAACTGAAATAAGAAAATCCCAAAGAACCTTTGAAAAAACTTGGCAGGTAATATAAACAATGACAGCAAGAGTTTCTATGCTTATGTAAGGAGTAAACAGAAAGTTTGAGATAAGGTCGGACCACTGGAAAACAACAGTGAAAACATAATTTTAGATGGATTTCAAATGGCAGAGGTCCTGAATGAGTATTTCAGCTCAGTTTTTACCACAGAAGATAGCAGCTCACTTCCAGTTCCAGTTACTAAATTTGAAGACGATAAATCAAAACATTTAGGGCAGTTAGTTGTAACTCCTGAAATGATAACAAAGAAAATTAAGATGAAAGATAATAAATCACCTGGAGTTGATGGGATACCATCAAAACTGCTTAAGGAAATTATTGAGCAAATTAGTGCACCACTTGCAAAAGTGTTTAACTTGTCACTAGAAGAAGGAATAGTTCCTTCAGAACGGAAAGAAGCAAATATTACGCTGCAATTATAGAAGGGATCGAGGAACAAGCCAAAAAATTACAAACCAGTGAGTTTAAGGTATCACATGGGTCGGGAAATGCCAGAAATTTTTTCAATTTATCGATTTTGAACGAAGTCGATTTTATGAACGTATGATGTCTTCCACATGTGATTAAATTTGTCACTACCCTTGTAGCTGCTAACATCGTTCTGGTGGATGGACATTTAAATCGATTGAAATAGGCCAACTTTTAGCACCCACGGACATAAACATTACGCCACGCAAGTACGTACAATGGCAAAGTCAGCAGTCGAATATCTCTGTACTTCTTCTTCCCCTTGCTCCCTTGCTTGGCGGGGTCCAAGTCACTTGGTAGCTTCTTCTACTTTCATTGTTAATGCTCTCCATCTCCATACATAAATTAGCATTCGGCAACAATAAGAGCCATGAAATTATCCAATCAGGAACTGCCGCAGCCACTTGCTATTCAGCATGACCTTATGCGAACCATATATGGACATCGCCGTGACATCGCTCATTAAAATATTGGCTTATGAAAACTTCCAGCCAATCACGAAGCAGTATATAGTACTTTGACCCTCATCTACAAGTAAAACATGTCAGCCGATCGAAGAAAGTTTCGTACAGTCCACCAGTTTGGAAGAACGAAGCGTAATAATAAATGCAAACAGGCAATCAGTGCGCCAGGCCATGCCATAGTGGAAGTGAACGGCCAAGTTTGCGATGTTGCAGGAAAACAGCAGAAATTTCAGTTGCGTTGGCTGTCATGTAGTACTACAAGGGGGCTTCTGCACTGGTCGATGTGGTAGAAAGCCTAGGCGTGTCAACCGGTGCAGCAATCGTGAGGATCGCCTCCAGTCTTGATGCCACAAGGCTGCAGTATGCCGACCACACTGCAAAAGAAACATCAAAGACCACCAGAAAGAGGAAGGCCCTGGAGAAGATGCAGCTGGATGTGTGACAACAGGCTGCAGAGGGAAGGCTCTATGAGCCCGGAGCCCACTAAGCTCAACGCAGTCGGACATTCCAGCAACACCGTTTCTCCAGTTACTATAGCATGTGTGTTAATTATAAAAAAATTTTACTTCAGAAATGTTGAATATAATTTGTATATTCTCTATGTAGTCTCTATATGTTGGTGATGTCAAAAAAACACTCATAAAAGTGCCATTGCATTGGTATTATTCATAATATCAGACATTCATTTGTTTTTTTTGCTGTTTTCTCAAAACTCACTTTTTGAGAATGTTGCTCTTTTGTAGGAGCTCTCATGAAAAAAGTGTTAAGATAGCAGGCTGAATTTTTTTACCTGGTATTTACTATAGTACTGTGAGTGCAATGATGTTTTTTTTATGGTGATGGCATACACATGAGGATATATACTAATGATTGAAGTTGATTTAAAAAAAAGAAAAAAAGAAGTATCTTTGCAAACACACATTTTATTCATAATTACATAAATGAATTGAATGAAAATAGCATCATTGCATCCCTTTGTATCTCAACAGATCATAGCAATAAAAAAAACATTTTTAAAGTGGGAACTCCCGCAAAATCATGCAAACCCAGTTTCAAAGAAAAGCTGGTTATCATGGTTATTAGATTAAAATAAGTATTTGGCTATATTTCCACCCAGGAAGTGCATCCTGAAAATTTTTTGAAGATTGCTTATCTGGTTGCTGAGATATCATCTCATCCATTTCCTGACCAGTGTGATGCCTTAACATCAGTTGTATGTAAATTACTCGAAACATTAGTTAGAGACCACATGGTGGAATTTCTTGTAAAACATAAATTAATAAATACATCTCAGCATGGGTTCCTAAAAGCAAGGTCATGTCTAACTAATCTCTTGTGTTTTAGGAAGAAATTACAAAGTGGGTAGATGACGGGTCACCAGTGGATGTCTACTTAGATTTTCAGAAAGCTTTCAATAAAGCGCCACATCAAAGATTGTTACTTAAACTAAAAGCCCATGGCATAGGTAATGATGTAATCAACTGGATAAAAAGTGGCTTACACACAGAAGACAGAGAGTAATAGTAGATGGTGAGATTTCAAACTGGAAATCTGTTTTGAGTGGGGTACCACAGGGATCAGTATTAGGCCCTATACTGTTTTTAATATATATAAATGATTTGGAAGATGACATATCTAGCTAAGTACTAAAATATGCAGATGACATAAAAGTATTCAGAAAGGTTACTAATGATACAAATAAACAAAGTTTACAGGATGATCTAGATGAAATAGTTAAATGGTCAGAAATATGGCAAATGTTATTCAATTTTGGGAAGTATAAATGCATACACATAGGACATGGAAACATGGATGACGAATATAAAATGGGGGATGCTGTACTAGGTAGAACCACACAAGAAAAGGACTTAGGAGTAACATTTAGTGCTGACATGAAAGTTTCAGAGCAATGTGGGATTGCTGCTTTGAAAGGAAATCAAATTCTAGAGCTAATTAGGAAAACTATCAAGTGTAAGGAGAAACAGCTAATTGTACTCCTGTACAAAGCAATAGTTAGACCACATTTGGAATATTGTATTCAAGCATGGAGGCCGTATCGTAAGAAGGACATAGACAAGCTAGAAAGAATACAACGAAGACCAACTAAAATGATTCCAGAATTGAGGCCTTAGTTACGAAAGTCGCTTATTACAGTGTGGTTTGACAACATTAGAGACCAGGAGACTAAGAGGAGACCAAATAGAAGTGTTTAAAATAGTGAACGGTTATAAGGATGTTGATAGGAATATGTTCTTCAAACTTAAAGAAGGCAGTAGAACCAGAGGACACAAAGCAGCATTAGTTAAGGAGCAGTGTAGGTTGGACATGAGAAAGTACTCTTTCTCACAGAGGGTGATAAATGAATGGAACAAACTGCCAAATGATTGTGTTAATGCTAGTAGTGTGAATATGTTTAAAAATAGAATTGACAGATATCTGATAAGGGTGAGCTATACATAGATGATAAAATTGTTGGACTCTCGATAAGCCAATGGTTTCCTTGTCCATTTGCCATCTGGAACTTGTTGTTTGGGATGGCAATCTTGTTAAATCTTGTTAAATGTGCAGTTACATTTTTATTTGCTTTTATATTGGATTTACACTTTGCAAAAACTCTTACAATGCTGGACTGTGCATCATTCGGATGTAAATATGATTTAGCGAGGTATAGAGAGTTGTCTTGTTAGATTTCCTCTGGAAAAACAGACAGTGGTGAAACAATGAATTCACAGTTGCGGGCGGGCTGGTTTTTAACAAGATTTAACAAGATTTGCCATCCA
The DNA here is from genome assembly GCA_963662155.1 of Lamellibrachia columna. Lineage (NCBI taxonomy): Eukaryota > Metazoa > Annelida > Polychaeta > Sabellida > Siboglinidae > Lamellibrachia > Lamellibrachia columna. Next base: position 50,234,413 of record OY759271.1, read on the forward strand.
AGCCAAAGGCCCAGATGGCAAGTGGACAAGGAAGCCATTGGCTTATCGAGAGTCCAACAATGTTCATCTACTTATAACCCGCCCTCCTGAGATATGTGTCAACCTTGTTTTTAAACATATTCACGCTGCTAGCAGTTACACAATCTGTAGACAATTTGTTCCATTCATTTATTGTCCTCTGTGAGAACGAGTGCTTCCTGATGTCCAATCTACATTGATCCTTTACTAATTTTACCTCATGTCCTCTAGTTCTGCTATCCTTCTTGAGTGAGAAAAACATATTTCTATCAATATTTTCATACCCATTCAATATCTTAAAAACTTCAATCTGATCTCCTCTTAACCTCCTTGTCTCTAGAGTTGTTAAACCACATTCTTTCAGGCGTTCTTAATAACTAAGGTCTCTCAGTTCTGGAATAATTTTAGTTGCTCTCCTTTGTATGCGTTCAAGCGTATCTATATCTTTCTTACGATATGGTCTCCATGCTTGTATACAGTATTCTAAATGAGGTCTAACTATTGCTTTATAAAGAGGTATAATTAACTTTTTTCCCTTGTATGTTATGTTTCTTCTAATCAATCCAAGAATTTGATTACCCTTTGAAGCTGCAATACCACACTGCTCTGAAACTTTCATATCAGCGCTTATTGTAACTCCTAAGTCCTTTTCTTTTACAGTAGTACCCAGAACAGTATCTCCCATTTTATAGTTTACATTCAAGCTCCTATGTCCTGTATGTAGGCATTTACATTTCCCAAAATTGAACAACATCTGCCATTTCTCAGACCATTTCACTAATCTGTCTAGATCGTTTTGTAAATGTTGTTTATCAGTATTAACCTTTCTAAACAGTTTTGTGTCATCAGCAAATTTCAGTACGTTACTTGTTATACTGTCGTCCAAGTCATTGATATAAATTAAGAATAATATAGGTCCTAATACTGATCCTTGAGGTACCCCACTCAAAACCGATTTCCAAGTTGAAACTTCTCCATCTACTACAACTCGTTGTCTTCTGTCAGTCAGCCATTGTTCTATCCAGTCAGTTATGCTATCCCCGATACCATGGGCTTTTAATTTAAGTAGTAATCTTTGATGTGGCACTTTGTCAAAAGCTTTCTGAAAATCTAAGTAGATAATATCTACTGGCGATCCCACGTCTATCCACTTAGTGATTTCTTCCAAAAAACATAACATATTTGTTAAGCATGACCTCGCTTTAAGGAATCCATGTTGAGATGAATTTAATAATTTATGCTTAACGAGGAAGTCCACCATATGGTCTTTAATTAACCTTTCTAATAATTTACAAATCACTGACGTTAAACTCACTGGTCTGTAATTCTCTGACTTATTTCTCGAACCCTTTTTAAATAATGGTATGATGTTTGCTTCTTTCCATTCAAACGGAACAACTCCCTCTTTTAATGACAAGTGGCATACTCATTTGTTCTACTGTTTCCATTAGTAATTTTGGAGGAATCCCATCCACTCCCGGTGATTTGTTATCTTTCATTGCCTTTATTTTCTTAGCTACCAATTCTGGAGTTACAACTAACAGACCTAAATAGTCAGATTTAGCCCCCTGAAATTTAGCATCAGCAACTGGTAATGAACTAATATCTTCTTTGGTAAACACTGAACTGAAGTAACCATTTAGGTCTTCCGCCATTAAAAACCCCTGTGATATTATATTTCCAGCACTGTCTTCTAGAGGTCCAACCTTGTCTTGTACGTTTTGTTTACTCCTGACATATGCATAAAAACTCTTGCTGTCATTTTTTATGTTACATGCTAGTTTTTGCTCATAGCTTCTTTTAGATTGTCTGATTTCAGTTGTAGCTGCATTAAGTGCCTCTTTGTATTTTGCATAGTCTTCGTCCTTTCTGGTACGCCTATAAACCCTCCACATAGTTTGTTTTAGCATTATTTTTCTAATAGCCTCTTTTGACAAGTGTTTCTTTCTACACCGTTTTCCTTGTTTTTGGAAGGGAACAAATTTATCGATGATACTCTCAATTTCATATTTTAGAATATTCCAACATTCAATTGCGGTCTTATTCATCAGCATGTTATTCCAATCTAGCTTTGCTAAGTATTTTCTCATATCTTTGTAGTTACCTTTGTGGAAGTTTCTCTTGTACGTTTTCTTATTTTTACTTTCTGATTTTACATTGATGTCAAAATGTATTTGATTATGGTCACTATTACCCAATGGTTCAAATATTTTTACATTGTCCACTAATTCTTTTTGTGATGACAAAACTATATCTAATACATTTTCTCCCCTGGTTGGTTCTAGTACGTGCTGAGTAAGAAAGCTATCCTGGATTAAAAATAGAAATTGTTGGTCCTCAATCCCTGTGCTCTCTAGAGAATTCCATTGTATGTGTCCATGGTTAAAATCTCCCATTATGATACATTCCCCTTTACTAACTTCCTTTATAGCGTTTTTTATTTTTGTGTTGTCCTCTTCGTTTATGTTTGGACTTCGGTAAACTAATCCAATAGTTAATTTTGAATTACCTGAAACAATTTTGCACCAAACAGCTTCATCGCAATCTGCTTCCCTTTCTAGTTTTATTTCATAAGCCTGAATAGATTCTTTAACATATAAAATAACTCCCCCTCCCCTTCTTCCTAAACATTACATATCCTGTCAGTCCTAATTCAGCATCTGTTATATCTATGTTGGCCCATGATTCAGTTATACCAATTATGTGAGGGTCAATATCTTCTACCATAATGTTTAATTCGTTTTTCTTATTTACTATGCTCCTTGCATTTAAACATACGCATCTATAACCTTTTTCAGAGATGTTTTTCGGATGATTTGATATTGGTTTATCTGTGCTAGTGGCCTCTTGTTCTGCTTGAGACACCTCTAGGTAACCCCCCTGCACTTCTAGTTTAAAGAATGTTTACTTCCAAAAATATTTGTCATTGTACCCAAGTCACTATCTACTGCTGCTGAAAGTTTGTCCGCGAATACTGCCGCCCCCTTTCCACTTAAATGAAGCCCATCCTTCATGTACATATCAGCCCTCCCAACAAAACTTCCCCATAAATCCACAAATCCAACTTCCTCTTCCCTACATAACTTCTGGAGTAACATGTTAATTGCCATCCCCCGACAATTTCGATATTTGTGACCCCTCCTGCCCATTACAGGTAAAATCCCTGACAGTATTACCTGCTCAACCCGCGTCTGTTTTAGTGTTCTGACCAACTGCTTATATTTCCTAACTATGGCAGTTGTACCCTCCCTCTCTACGTTATTTGTCCCTACGTGTACTAAAACAGATCCACCCTTACCCGAGCCTACGATGTTTTTTACCCTCTCAGTTATCGCCTCTATTTTGGCTCCAGGCAAGCAGACCACCACATCATCTCCCTTGTTTAAGACTCTGTCGGTCTTCCTAACTATCGAATCCCCCACAAACACCCTCGCTCTCTTCCTCACCCCTTCTATCACTGCTGCAGAATAACTCTTCCGTTCGATCCCCTCCATCCCATTCTGTCCTGACCCCTTCCCTCCTGTCTCCTTCGCTCCTGTCTCCCCCACTTCCCACTCTTTTGCTCTTGTCTCTCCCACTTCCCTCTCCTTCACTCCGGTTGTTTTCCCTCCCATCTCCCCCAATCCCTTCTCCTTCCCTCCTGTCTCCCCCACTCCCTTCTCCTTCCCTCCTGTCTCCCCTACTCCCCTCTCCTTCGCTGGTTGGAAGCCCATGCGATATGCTAGACTTTGTTCGGCCCATTTTGAAGAGATGTGTTTTGAAGTTAATATATTTTCATCAACTAATGGGTCAAGATCCTTCAAAACATCAGCAACGGAGAACGTTAAAGCCTGAAGCAGTACAGACAATCTTCCAGCATGTACCTAAACCAAAAACTTCGACACAATGCAAACACTCGATGAAGAGAACTGTCAAATTGGAACGCGAGGCGTTAGTAAACAATGAATGAATGAACTATCTTGCCAAAATAGTTGATTTTAGATGCAAACAGCATGTCCAAATTTATTGGCAAGTATGTGACTAAAATCGTGTACGTCTATGATCAGGCATTTAAAGTTGGAGTTGTGATCAGCAAACCTAGTCAGCACTCTTGACATAGGATTCTAAACAAATATGGCACTGCCTATGCAACAAAGATTTTTGGTGTTCAATGAGGTATACTTAGTTAACCACTTGCAAGATAGGTGCAAAGACCCCAAAAATGCCTTTGGTTTCACTTTATCATGTATGTGTAATTTCATGTGTGTTCATTCAAGTGGAAACTTCAACACAACAGTTTTACTGTCTCTTTCTATGAAATGTTGAAAAATAATTGCAGTTCAGATGTTGTTGATCATTCTGTGTGGACCCATTTATTGAATGATCCTCTGTGAGAATCCAGTTAATGAATGATCCCCTGTGCGAACCCAGTTAATGAATGATCCCCAGTGATAACCCATTTAATGAATGTGCCCCTGCATATGGCAACTGCAGAAGCTACTGGACTTGCTGGACAGTGTGGGCGTGGAAGGATTCGCCAAAGTGGTTATTTCTACCGATGTACAGCAATCACTGAGCGGATTGTGAGTGTTGATGTGTGTATTTTAATTTACATGTTTGTTATTTATACTAATAATCTTAATGCAGAGTACCAATACAGGTCCAGCGTAGGGTGACACAGACCAAATTAATGACATTTAATTTTTCGATGGTCGTTACCTGGAATGTCATGATGATGATGATGATGATGGTTTGTTATAGAAATTGTGATACAATACATACAATGATACAATACATACAAATATTGTCACAGTCTCCATAATGAGGGTATCAAGCCACAAGTGGCTAATTGTCCCTCACAATACATGTAATGTCTATATATTTTATTCTATGGTGCACAAGAAAAACACACTGAACAAAAAGAAAAACAACAGCACAAATCCCAGCAATACCAGTCTATCTCATAAATATATGCATTACGATTACAACAATGCATGTTATTTACATAAATTACTAATTAGTATTTACTAACTAAAACCTCGAGTTGACATTTAAATTTTACAAATGCAGAGGTACAAAGCACTGTTTTTATAGTGTAATTCCATAGTTTAACACCACAGTGTCTGATGGTTCTGTATAATATACTGGATATTGAAATCGGTACATGCAGTAGATCAGCATGGCGTGTCCTGTGTTTGTGGATTTCATTATTTCTATTAAACATACTTATTATTATTACCAACAGTAACATATTCTTCACAATTGTATACATAAACAAAACAACAGTGTATTTGTTGATTTTTCTTAATGGTAAAATCAGTAGCTTCTTGAAGAGTTGTTCTGTGTGTGCTCTGTGTGGAGCTGACATAATTAAACGTGTTGCATACTTTTGTAGTTTGATTAAAGAACTAAAACATGTATTACGTGCTCCTCCCCACACTTCAACACAATAACATAGGTATGCATATAAAAAGGATATATAATGTCACAAGGGATGATCTAATCAGCATGTTTTCAACTTTATTTATAAGTCCAACAGTTTTAGCTATTTTTCTTTTTATTTTACACATGTGAATTGTCTATATTTTGTTTCAGGCATTTGCAGTATAAATGCTCTAAATGGAGCTAAATGGAATCGGTGTTGTTCACAAAATTACATTTATGAAAATAAAATGTCAGCTAAAGATCATAAAGATCATGAACACAGCAAAGGTCTTCTGGCAGATTATGTTCACGGTGTAAACACAGCAAATGTCTTCAGGCAGATCATGTTCATGATGTAAATACAGCAAAGGTCTTCTGGCAGATCATGTTCATAATCTAAACACAGCATGTCAACAGAACTGGGTCTAGTGAACGACCTGTGGTCTAAACAGAATTATTTGCAGTAGCATTAGTTGACATACACAAACATTGACTAGCACTAATAGGATTATCCATCCATATACTGCTGTAGACCCCTGTAGAGAGTAAACCACAGCATTACTGATGTACATATTTTACTTCCCCTGGCATAGACACCAGGTAGAAGGGACCAACGGCTTTTAGTGTCACTTCCGAAAGACACAGGCAATGTGGCGTGAACGAAATTGCCCAAGTTTCCATACGTCAACAGGTGGATTTCTGTCCCGGTCCTCGCGACAGACAGTCTCCTACTGCCAGACCACTGCACCCATGCACTTAGATGATGCTTTGGTTATTGTTCAGACACTGACTGGCACTAATTAGATGTTTTGGTTTGCGTTAGAGTTCAGACTGCTGGAATTGGAGGGATGAAACCCAACACTTTGTTGATGGCGTGGCCGCGGTCTTGGGACAGGAACAGAGAGGGGTGGATCAACTTTGTCGGTGAGCACACCTTTCTTCATCACCCACGCAGTGTCATGTTTATCTACAGCATTTCTGTGTACAGTCGTGTATGATCTGTCACCTGCTGAATGTACAGTCGTGTATGATCTGTCACCTGCTGAATGTACTTCGTGCAGGGCTGTGTGATATGAGAATAATTATTAGTGTTAGTACTGGTATGTGTACAGACACATTTATCCAGGCACGTGTGTTACAACCCATTTTCTAATAAACAACCCATTTTCTAATAACGACCCATTTTCTAATAAACGACCCATTTTCTAATAACGGCCCATTTTCTAATAAACGACCCATTTTCTAATAACAGGAGGCCCATTTCCTGTAATAAACCGATGAACCCATTATTATTGTAAACGTTCGGCCTGTAATTTTAATTGTGCTAAATAAGTTATAAGTGAAATGTTACTGAAATAAGAAACAACCATGATACATTAACATGATACAGTGATACATGATACATGATACATGATACAGTAGTGGTCATGTCTTCAACATAATATGTTATAATGAAAATTAATATTATCATTTTCATAATAATCATCTTCTTCATTATCATCATCTGCATCATCATCATCATAGTCTTCATCTTCATCATCCTCTTCATCATAATCTTCATCATCACCATCGTCATCTTCGCCTTCGTCATCATCGTATTATTCTTCAGTTTCGGCGGCATCATCATCATCATATTTATCATATATGTATGTGTATATATATATATATATATATATATATATATATATATATATATATGTCTGTGTGTATACAGGATGTACGTGTTGTATTCAATGTGTTCATGTCTTTCTTCAACATTAGTTGATGATCAGTCATTGTTATTACATTTTGGGCCTGCGTGTTATTACAAAATGGGCACCCCTGAAATTATTACAAAATGGGCCTCGTTATTACAAAATGGGTTCATCGGTTTATTACAAAATGGGCCTCCTGTTATTACAAAATTGGCCTCATGTTATTACAAAATGGGTTCATCGGTTTATTACAAAATGGGCCTGCTTTAATTTTAAAATGGGTCCATATTACAAAATGGGTCGTTTATTACAAAATGGGTCATAACACATGTGCATGCATGCGCACGTATACATGCATATTGAAATGACCAGTACTTATGCTTGACCAAATATGCTTGACAAAGTATAATTATACATCACTAGGATATTTTTAATATACAGTAGTAACTCTTCCATGTTTTGTCTGCTTGATGCAAATTTGATGCAAACTCTTATTATACTGTACCTACATTTAATGTCACTTATCATCTTACTTATTATTATTACTAATGGTAACATATTCTTGACAGGTGTATGCATAAACAGAACAACAGTGTATTCATTGATTTTTTTTAATACATTTAAAACTGTTGATCTGATTCTTACGCAAGGCGTATTTATAAATCTCGATTGCAATTTACAAACCGTCGAAGCGAAGCCAGCGACGCGATTGATGTCAGCGACATCGCAAAACAAACAACACATTGATACTCGTTCATTGACATTGTTTGCCTAATGTTTCTTGAGAATTGTCAAAGCAATTCTAAGTAGGTTTAAGCAGGCCCATTTGGCATTTTCCCCTGGCGGCAGAAAATCGGGGTCCACGACCGACCGCGTTATATCCGAATCCGCGTAATAATGGGGTGCGTAATAACGAGGCGCGACTGTAGTAAAATCAATACTTCTTGAAGTAAATGGTACCAGCTTGGGGAGGCCTTCGCCCTGCAGTAGGCTGACAATGGCTGAGATGATGATGATTATCTTCTTTAACTGAATCAGCTCGTCCACATATGCATGGACAAACATTCAAAGATTCACACACACGCATGCACGCACGCACATACGCACGCACGCACGCACACCACACACTCACACTCAAAAAGATTACTTTTGACCCCGATATATATATATATATATATATATATATATATATATATATATATATATATATATATATATATATATATATAAGCATCCACACAGACTAGAAAATGACTAATGTCAGTGTTTCACAAAGTATGTATTCAACTATGAAGAACTATACAAGTTAAATAATGTTTTTGCCAAACACGTACATATCGAGAAATTATGCATTGTTTCATGTTACCGATTTTTGTTGTATTGACTGACAATCAGAGACAACATTAGTTGTCTTAGCTCACCACATGGCCTTTACACATGCTCTGCTTTCATTCACAGAGACACTGCGAATTGCAGCCACAAAGGATATTGCTATTCTTGTGGCGAGGGGTATTGGAAACTTCCCAAACAATGAAGATCGCATGACAGAAACAATAGATGTTTGGTGGATTGTACGTATCCTTGAAACTGGAGAACAGATGGACATGTTTACTGAGCCTCAAGCCTTGACTTCTGGAATCTTGGTGCAGCAGCGACTTGAAATTGGTGTAGAGAATTTACAAAAAAAGTGGAATATCGAATATAATAAGTATTACTATTGCATATATATTATACATAAATGTATTATAGACATATATTAGAAAATAGTTTTTTTTGTTATTTATTAGTCAGAGGCAGGATTTTAGAGTAAGTTAGTTCCGGACTCCGACAGGGAAGTCACTGAGCGTTAATAGGGTTGTTTACCATTCGAAAATTGAGGTAGCATAGTGAATAGTCAGAAACAGTGGGATTATTGGTTAGAATAAGTATTACTATTACACATATACTATATACACAAACTTCTTATAGACATACGTTAAGAAACTGTTTTTGTTAACATAGGCAGTATTTTTCCCAGACTCAATTTCAACGAGCGATAAGGAGGAGTTTGTTTACAGGTCGTGAATTAAACTGGTGTACCAAACTATCATATACATTGTTAAATATATATATTAGATAAAGTGATACATTTACATAAATTACATTCATAAGGTAATATCTGACATAGTTGTAGTAAACGATTTTGGCAAAAAGGAATTAACAGCAGGATTTTAGAGTAAGTTCGTGCGAGCTTAGTAGAAAAGACATAGTTAAGACATAGTTAGTAACACAAGTTACCAGTAATAGGAAGGAGGGGTCATAGATATCGAAACTGCTGGGGGATGGCAATTAACATGCTAGTCGAGAAGCTATGTAGGGAAGAGGAAGTTGGTTTTGTGGATTTGTGGGGAAGTTTTGTTGGAAGGGCGGATATGTACATGAAGGACGGGCTTCATCTGAGTGAAAAGGGGGCAGCAGTATTTGTGGATGGACTCTCAGCAGCAGTAGACAGTCGCATGGGTAGCATAACTAATATTTTTTTATAGTAAACACTATTTAAACTAGAAGAGCACGGGGGTTACTTAGAGATGCCTCAAGCAGGACAAGAGGCCACTAGTACAGATAAACCAATAACAAAATGTCCGAAAAACATGTCTAAAGCAGGTTATAGGTGTGTTTGTTTAAATGCTAGGAGTATAGTAAATAAGAAAAACGAATTAAACATTATGATAGAAGATAATGACCCTCACATAATTGGTTTAACCGAATCATGGGCTAACACAGACATTACAGATGCTGAATTAGGATTGACAGGATACGTTTAGGAGAGATCGAATAGGAAGAAGGGGAGTGGGAGTTATTTTAAATGTTAAAGAAACTATTCGGGCTTATGAAATAAAATTAGAAACCGAAGCAGATTACATTGAAGCTGTTTGGTGCAAAATAGTTTCAGGAAATTCAAAATTAACTATTGGATTAGTTTACCAAAGTCCAAACATAAACGAAGAGGATAAAAAAAAATACAAAATGCTATAAAGGAAGTTAGTAAAGGGGAATGTATCATAATGGGAGATTTTAACCATGGAGACATAGAATGAAAATCTCTAGAGAGTACAGGGGGTGAGGACCAACAATTTCCATTTTTAATTCAGGAGAGCTTCCTTACTCAGCACGTGCTAGAACCAACCAGGGGAGAAAATGTATTAGATATAGTTTTATCATCACAAAAAGAATTAGTGGACAATGTAAAAATACATGAACCATTGGGTAACAGTGACCACAATCAAATACATTTTGACATCAATGTAAAATCAGAAAGTAAAAAAACGTATAGGAGAAACTTCCACAAAGGTAACTATAAAGATATGAGAAAATACTTAGCAAAGCTCGATTGGAATAACATGCTGATGAATAAGACTGCAATTGAATGTTGGAATATTCTAAAATATGAAATTGAGAGTATCATCGATAAATTTGTTCCCTTGAAAAAGCAAGGAAAATGATCTAGAAAGAAACACTTGTCAAAAGAAGCTATTAGAAAAATAGTTTTTAAGCAAACTATGTGGAGGGTTTATAGGCGTAACAGAAAGAATGAAGACTATGCAAATTACAAAGAGGTACTTAACCTAGCTACAACTGAAATTAGAAAATCTAAAAGAACCTTTGAAAAAAAATTGGCAGGTAATATAAAAAATGACAGCAAGAGTTTCTATGCTTATGTAAGGAGTAAACAGAAAGTTCGAGATAAGGTCAGACCACTGGAAAACAACAGGGGAAACATAATTTCAGATGGGTTTCAAATGGCAGAGGTCCTGAATGAGTATTTCAGCTCAGTTTTTACCACAGAAGATATCAGCTTCCAGTTCCATTTACTAAATTTGAGGGCAATACATCAGAACATTTAGGGCAGTTATTTGTAACTCCTGAAATTATAGCAAAGAAAATTAAGAAGATGAAAGATAATAAATCACCTGGGGTTGATGGGATGCCACCAAAATTACTTGAGGAAATTGTTGAGCAAATTAGTACACCACTTGCAAAATTGTTTAACTTGTCACTAGAAGAAGGAATAGTTCCTTCAGAATGTAAAGAGGCAAAAAAATTACGCTGCTATGAAGGGATTGAGAAACAAGCCAGAAAATTACAGACCAGTGAGTTTAACATCAGTTGTATGTAAATTACTCGAAACATTAATTAAAGACCACATGGTGGAATTCCTTGTAAAACATAAATTAATAAATACATCTCAACATGGGTTCCTAAAAGCAAGGTCATGTCTAACTAATCGCTTATGTTGTTTTGAAGAAATTACAAAGTGGGTAGATGACGGGTCACCAGTGGATGTTGTCTACTTAGATTTTCAGAAAGCTTTCGATAAAATGCCACATCAAAGATTGTTACTTAAACTAAAAGCCCATGGTATAGGTAATGATGTAATCAACTGGATAGAAAAGTGGCTTACACACAGAAAACAGAGAGTAATAGTAGATGGTGAGATTTCAAACTGGAAATTTGTTTTGAGTGGGGTACCACAGGGATCAGTATTAGGCCCTATACTGGTTTTAATATATATATATATATATATATATATATATATATATATATATATGTATATATGTATATATGTATGTATATATATATGTATATATATATGTATATATATATATATAATATATATATATATATATATATATATATATATATATATATATATATATATATATATATATATATATATATATATGTATATATATATATATATAAATGATTTGGAAGATGACATATCTAGCAAAGTACTAAACTTTGCAGATGACACAAAAGTATTCAGAAAGGTTACTAATGATACAGATAAACAAAGTTTACAGGATGATCTATTGATGATGTTATTAAATTTTGGGAAGTGTAAATGTATACACATAGGACATGGAAACATGGACGAAGAATATAAAATGGGGGATGCTGTACTAGGTAGAACCACACAAGAAAAGGATTTAGGAGTAACATTTAGTGCTGACATGAAAGTTTCAGAGTAATGTAGTATTGCTGCTTTGAAAGGAAATAAAATTCTAGGGCTAATTAGGAGAACCATCATGTATAAAGAGAAACAGCTAATTGTACCCCTGTACAAAGCAATAGTTAGACCACATTTGGAATATTGTATTCAAGCATGGAGACCGTGTCGTAAAAAGGACATAGACGAGCTAGAAAGAATACAACGAAGAGCAACTAAAATGATTCCAGAATTGAGAAACCTTAGTTATGAAAGTCGCTTATTACAATGTGGTTTGACAACACTAGAGACCAGGAGACTAAGAGGAGAACAAATAGAAGTGTTTAAAATAGTGAATGGTTATGAGGATGTTGACAGGAATATGTTCTTCAAACTTAAAAGAAGACAGTAGAACCAGAGGACATAAAGCAGCATTAGTTAAGGAGCAGTGTAGGTTGGATATGAGAAAGTACTCTTTCTCACAGAGGGTGATAAACTGTCAAATGATTGTGTTAATGCTAGTAGCGTGATTATGTTTAAAAATAGAATTGACAGATATTTGATAAGGGCGGGCTACACATAGATGAGAAAATTGTTGGACTCTCGATAAGCCAATGGCTTCCTTGTCCACTTGCCATCAGGAACTTGTTGTTTGTGATGGCAACTTTGTTAAACCTTCTTAAACCTGATTGTGCCATTACTCGGTGCATTTATGTTCACTTTGGTTTATTCACGATTTATTCAACATTGGCCTTGAACATTGTTCAATCTAAAATGTATTGAGAAACATGCAATTTTAACAGTTTTGTTATCAATATTGAAAAAAATTTGACTAAATTTATTAACCATGTAATAAAATGTACGCTATGGATGTGTATATATATATATATATATATATATATATATATATATATATATATATATATATATTGAAGAGGAAGGAGTCGCTGATATTCATATATATATATATACATATTACTACTTAGGTAAAATGTAAAACTTTATGGTTATTTCAGCAATTGACACTAAGAAAAATTAAAAATGTCTAAGAATTTCCGTACTTTTAATTCACATCTTTGTGTATGCAATGACATGTCCATAATTGAATTCAAGTTTTTATATAAATCATAAACATAAATGAGGTAGACAGCCAGTAAAAGAAATCCCGGCCCCATACAAACCATGTGATCATGTTTGAATACACCTTATTTGTTATGTGCTTATTCAGGCATTTGTTAGTTAGTTGTTGTTTCCTTGATGCCCTTAATCAGATGATGGAGGAATGCTGATCCTGCTGTCGTTTCTGCTGAAGCAGCACAAGGTGTGGTCCAATTGTACCACCCGTGTGTTCACAGTGGCTCGTATCCTTGTCGTGCATGCTGTCTTACCATTGGTGGCCTCGACCCTGACCACCATAATGTCTGTATTGGCTTATATTTATGCAAACCTGCAATCCGTATATCTTGTTTGAAATTAAAGCCATCTAAATCTATATAACAGCTGTCATTGGTTGATTCCCCTGATTCCGGTCGAGTATCGCCATCTACAAGACTACAAAATGTACATCTATCAAATTAAATCTGCTAGGTTCTGCTGCTAATCTGCCTTGCATGAAAGGTGTCAGTGCTTTGTCTATGAATGCCAGCTCCTTAGCTGATACTCAGAGATGTCTGACAACTCTGTGCAACTGAGAAAGGACCTCAAGATGTTCCTGTACGATCTTCGTATTGATGCTGAAGTCTATGTGGAGGAGATGGTAGGTTAAGGAACTCTGTATCTTCTGCCTGATTCAACCAATGGCTATTCATATATCGACAAGTTACCCGATCTGACAATTAAAGTCAATTCTTTTGATGATTCTAATGAAAGTACACGTTTTTATGAAACCGACGGCACATGTTGTCTACACTATTCACAAACTACAGATTTGAACATCAAAGAAACTGATTCGGTTACATCAGTGGAAGAAGGAGGTTTACGATAGTTGTTTAATAATAATATATACAGCAGCTGTGCTTGATATAAGAATACACACTGGTTCTATTTAAACATGCATGTCTATTGCTCTGCAGAATGACCAAGACATTTCTGCCTACACTGTGGAGATGACACTTGACATGCAGAATCGTATTAAAATGTTGAAGCAAATAAAAAGCCGAAAGTCTAGTGAACACCGAAGCAAGATCAATGAATTGGCCTCAACGAAATCAGTCACAAATCACATCGTGAGTTTACTTTATTATGATTCTATTATGTACATTTTTCAGAGGGGGTTATTTGTGAGAACACTCAATTTTCACTGTATGTATCCAAGAATGGACATAATGATGAATTATGGCGTCAAAGTGTGTAAATTTGCCTCAAGGCGTGTAAATTTGTCTTGTCAATGACAGTAAGCATTCCACCATTTTGGCTTCATTTTTACAGTGAATAACAATATTACTTAATGTTAACACTGCAGTAAGGGTAAATAGAACATTGCATTAGCAAGTATTGTATCCAAAATTTTTGAAAATATTTTGTTGGACAGAATGTCGGGTGTACTATCTACTAAGTGCAATCAGTTTGGCTTTAAAAAGAAATATGGAACTGACATGTGTATATGTCTTAAAGGGGAACTGAAGCAATTTTGTGTTATGCCGTATATTTAAATATATATTATCTAACTATGCATTAATGGTGACAGATACCTGCTAATTTATGAGATAAACTGAAAAACTGATTTTGTTCGAGACAAAAATCGACAAAATACATCACTGCGTATCGCCATCTTGTTGTCGAAACGAGTGGTTTGAGTCGCGTATATCTAATCAATGTAAATTTTCGATTTGTTGCGATTTATTTCGTAAATAGACATTCTGGAGCGAAAAAAAAGATATGGGTCTCTGTTATATATACAAGTGTTTACACACGTCAACAAAATAGCGTTTTTGTTCGTTCCAAATAAAAAAGTTAAAGAAATTACAGCAAAACACGCAAAAAATCTTGGAAAACGCCACACTTCTCGAACACACGAGACGCTAACCAACAAGAATATGCAATAACGGAATACCGGACCTATTTTTTACTTGTTGAGAAGATGGATGCATCGCTTGTGACAGTTTTACCAGATCTGCTACTAGCGATTAGTGGTTTACTGAACTTCCGTAATAGTTGTCTATCTTTGGAGAAATCCAAACCACAGACGAAGAGTCTAGTTCGACAGGCCACACGGAAACAACCGTTGACAGTCGTAAAGTGTCACCGAGTGTGCGAGTCACGCTCCAGACTCCAGGTCGGCTTCGCCTTTGTTGACGTTGGATTCAGGAAAAATTACAACAGCGCTTTTACTGTCAGTTATTGACAGGCACAGATGTCTAAATGGGTCAATGTTTGTGTTTTTTAGATGCATCAGAGGCTTTTGATAGAGTGAAATATTCAATCTATTTCAGAAGTTGATTGACAGGGGTGTGCCTGGTTATATTGTCAGACTGTTTATATATTGGTACTCTAATCAGACTGTGTGTGTAAGATGATCAGGCAATTTGTCTGAACATTTTGGTGTTATGAATAGTGTGACACAAGGATGGATACTCTCGCCATATCTATTTAATATAACATATATATGGATGATCTAACCATAGCATTAAACAAATGTGATACAGGGTGTGTTGTGGGTAACTCAAACATTAATCATCTCATGTATGCCTGGTAATGTTGTCTCCATCTGCATCAGGGTTATCTGAACTGATGAACCATCATATCAAATACAACTCCAAGAAAAGTGCCGTTCTAGTTTGCAAAAGCAAATACATTAAAAATGGTGAAGTGCCATCATTCAAGATAAATGGTGAAGTGCCATCATTCAAGATAAATGGTGAAGTCATAAAAGAAGTTTATCACGTAAAATATCTTGGGCATTTCATATGTAATACATTTCGAGATGAAAAGGATATCTTAGGACATCTATCTATGTATACTGCTCAGCTGTAGTGGAAGTACACAGTGGTAAAGTATTCATAAGCTAAAGGTTGCTTATAATAATGTATTTTGGATGTTGCTCAGACCTAAGTTCTGCAGTGCTTCCACCATGTTGGTAGACAAAAGTGGAGCGGTGATTAGAAATATTGTGTATAAATTTATGTTGAGACTTGATGCTTAAATTCCGATAACCAGTTGGTCATTGCGATTGTGAGCTGTGACTTAGAGGCAATCTTGAATACGACGTCATTGAATGAAGATGTTGTATATACATAATAGCTTGGATTGAGTCTACCTATGGTAGGCTGTACTGGGCAACACTTTTTATTTTCTTAGTTAATCACATCTTATGGACATCTGTATGAACATTGTTTGTATAAGTTTTTTAGTCTGAAATAAAGATATTGAATTGAATACACCTCTGAACAGAATTTTTATTCCAGAGATATAATGCTTTATAAATAAAAGTTATTGTATTTATTATTATTAAAAATTGCTGTACGTACGAGTTAAATTGGTCACACGAGCTGTAGGAGTCCTCATGTCTTGAAGGATATGTAATAAGAAAAAGGGCGAGAAATGTATATTATCAAGATGTGGGCATGGCGCAGAATACTCAGGATAAGCTGAACACAGAGAAATACAAACATCTGGGTCAGAGATAAAGTAGGGAAGAATGTCTGCTGTGTTTCATTAAGAGAAAAAAGCTGTCACTGGAAAAGAAGATCTGAGAGTCTTGTACTAAGCAGGAGAACTACCAGGAAAAACAGAAGAGGTAGAAGACAAATGGGATGGATTGACAACATGACGCCTTGGACAGATGGTGGACTTGAAGTGGCTGAGAGATTGACAACATGAAGCATTGTACTGATGGTGGACTTGAGAGATTAACAACATGAAGCATTGTGGACTTGAAGTGGCTGAGAGATTGACAACATGAAGCATTGTACAGATGGTGGACTTGAGAGATTGACAACATGAAGCATTGTGGACTTGAAGTGGCTGAGAGATTGACAACATGAAGCATTGTACAGATGGTGGACTTGAGAGATTGACAACATCAAGCCTTGGACAGATGGTGGACTTGAAGTGGCTGGAGAGATTGACAACATCAAGCATTGTACAGATGGTGGACTTGAAGTGGCTATAAAGATTTACAACATTAAGCATTGGCCAAGTGGTGAACTTGAAGTGGCTAAAGAGATTGACAACATGAAGCGTTGGACAGATGGTGGACTTGAAGTGGCTATAAAGATTTACAACATTAAGCATTGGACAGATGGTGAACTTGAAGTGGCTAGAAAGATTGACAACATGAAGCATTGGACAGATGGTGGACTTAAGTGTCTGGAGAGATTTACAACATCAAGCCTTGGACCGATGTTGGACTTAAGTGGCTTGAGAGATTGAGAACATGAAACATTGGACAGATGGTGGACTTGAAATGGCTGGAGAGATTGACAACATCAAGCCTTGGACAGATGGTGGTGGACTTAAGTGGCTGGAGAGATTGACAACATGAAACATTGGACAGATGGTGGAATTGAAATGGCTGGAGAGATTTACAACATGAAGTATTGGCCAGATGGTGGAATTGAAATGGCTGGAGAGATTTACAACATTAAGCATTGGACAGATGGTGGACTTGAAGTGGCTAGAGAGATTACAAGGAGATTCCAATGGCCTAACTCAGGTTTTGGCTACGCGAGAAGAAGAAAAGAATTTGTAACAGGAGTGCCACAATGGTTATCAGTTATTCTTAAAGAATTCAGAGATATTTTTACAAACCTGCATTGAAAATCGTTAAGAGATAAATTTTATTTCATAATTGTTCCCAGAAGACTTGGTGAAATACCACAACTAGGATATGGCACAAGTTGTCTGTAAACATTATTGCGGCAGCTAAACATGCACACCATGTACCTGTGTTTTGCATGACCGAGAAGTAGCTGTGATGCTTGTAATAACAGTAAGTTTGTAGCAATGTAGGAAATGGTGATCTGTGTAAAATTGCATTATGACTGACAGTTTTTACTACCATGTTAACATATATGCAATGAAAAAAAGATATTTTATACTTTCATAATAAAATAATATAGCCTACATGAAATAACCAGTGACACCTCTGGTGCTTAATATAACACTAATGTAAATGTGAAATTGAACAACACATAATTCCCGTGAATCTTGCTTCGTGCTGAGACAATCGCGTATCGACTATTAATTTGACTGTGCATGTTGTAGATAAAAAAAGAAAGTATCCAAGAAATAAGGAGCTTAAAAGAATCTGACTCGGTTTTGAATCTGGCCTTGGGTGTGCAGCGACCATTGAAACTACTTCTGCCAGGGGGAACATATGCGTCTTCTGTGAATGGAGAAATGTCAGTATCACCAGTGTGTTGGTGCTTGCCAATCTTACTGTCTCTACAACATCTCGGAGGATGCTCTCAGTTTCTCCTGTAGTTATGGCATGTCAATCAGAGTAAAATCACTAAGGATGACTGTCCTTTCCAAGGCAGCCAACTGTACATTGGATATGTGAATATTCTTGCAAATTCCAAAGTCTCTTAATAGAAATTAATTACAGTACAATTGAAGGTGTATGAAGATTACAGCTGAAGGTGTACGTACAGTACATTGGAATGTACGGTACAACCGAAGGTGTATGTACAGTACAACCAAAGGTATATGTACAGTATAACCAAAAGTGTATGTACAGTACAACCAAAAATGTATGTACGGTACAGCAGAAAGTTGTATGTACAGTACAACAGAAGGTGTATGTACAGTACAACCGAAGGTGTAATGTACAGTACAACCGAAGGTATATGTACAGTGCAGCCGAAGGTGTACACACAGTACAACCAAAGGTGTATGTACAGTACAGCCGAAGATGTATGTACAGTACAACTGATGGTGCATGTGCAGTACAGTACAACCGAAGACGTGTGTACAATACAACCAAAGGTATGTGTACAGTATAAACAAAGGTGTATGTACAGTGCAGCCAAAGGTGTACAGGTAGTACAATCAAAGGTGTGTGTACAGTACAGCCGAAGATGTATGTGCAGTACAACCGAAGACGTGTGTACAGTACAGCCAAAGGTATATGTACAGTATAAACAAAGGTGTATGTACAGTGCAGCTGAAGGTGTATATACAGTACAAATGAAGGTGTATTTATCATACAACTAAAGGTGTATGTACAGTACAACTGAAGATGTATGTACAGTGCAACTGAAGGTGTATGTACAGTGCAACTGAAGGTGTATGTACAGTGCAACTGAAGGTGTATGTACAGTGCAACTGAAGGTGTATGTACAGTGCAACTGAAGGTGTATGTACAGTGCAACTGAAGGTGTATGTACAGTGCAACTGAAGGTGTATGTACAGTGCAACTGAAGGTGTATGTACAGTGCAACTGAAGGTGTATGTACAGTGCAACTGAAGGTGTATGTACAGTGCAACTGAAGTTGTATGTACAGTGCAACTGAAGGTGTATGTACAGTGCAACTGAAGGTGTATGTACAGTGCAACTGAAGGCGTATGTACAGTGCAACTGAAGGCGTATGTACAGTGCAACTGAAGGCGTATGTACAGTGCAACTGAAGGCGTATGTACAGTACAACTGAATGCGTATGTACAGTACAACTGAATGCGTATGTACAGTACAACTGAAGGTGTATGTACAGTACAACTGAAGGCGTATGTACAGTGCAACTGAAGGCGTATGTACAGTGCAACTGAAGGCGTATGTACAGTACAACTGAATGTGTATGTACAGTACAACTGAATGTGTATGTACAGTGCAACTGAATGTGTATGTACAGTGCAACTGAAGGTGTATGTACAGTACAACTGAACATATATGTACAGTACAACTGAAGGTATATATACAATACACCTGTAGGTATATGTACAGTACAACTGAAAGTACGTGTACAATACAATTGAAGGTATATGTACAACATGTACAATGTAGCTGAATGGATGTGCACATTTGTTGCAGTGACGAGGAGAAGTTAAAGAGAATGCACACGGCTGTCAAGTTGAATGAGTCCATAAGGAATCACTCGAGCAATGCAGACCTTGTCATAGTCAACTTCCCAACGCCGCCCGAAAGATACGACGGCCAGCACTGCTGTATCCTTTCTCCGTCGTAGGCACAATGAGTAATTTATTACTAATAATATAGTCATACAAATACAGTTGTAAATGATTACTAACATACCGATGCTAGAAAATTTGTAAATTTAACATTTAGTATGAAATTGTTAAGTTTGCTTGTTAAAAAAATCAGACACATGGAATTTATTTTTTCTGAAAAAGGTTATTTAGGGTTGGTATTTTAGTGGATGCTGCACGATATACAGGTTGGTCAACCTAGTTCCTGATTGACTAGTTATCTTGCTGTAGTTTCAATGTTTGTGTAGAGCGATACTTAACGCCACGCAGACATGGAGTACTTAGACGTGCTGTCATCCGGCATACCCCGTGTGTTGATGGTCAGAGGAAGTGGTATGGAGGTCGTCACAATCTACTCGTAGCTCTCCCATCGGCTACCCACTGGAACACATGCATGCCTACACAGTGGCACCCTCACATTGGCACAGAATCAAATGTCAACTTCTTGCTTCAGCAGTGCAAATGTCACTTGGTGAAACATCCGGCCTGCTGACCATCACAACGGACGAACGCCGCAGAATTTAACAACAAAGCATTTTAGAGAAAATAATTACACTGAAAACACAGTCTTGTCGTATTTTAAGGATACTACAAAACGGGTAGCAATGTTAGTGGGCCATTTGTATGCAGGTTAACTTCAGTTTTGCATGAGGTGCTCCGACTGTGACAAACATCGAGCGATTCCTTGACCAACACCATGCCTGGTCTCTGGCAATGGGTCTAATTATCCAGAGTCAACATAAAAGGTGTTGCTTGATGAGTGTGTTATAATAGTTGTATGCACTGTTCAGTGGCCGATATGGCACTATTGACAGTGTAACGTGAAAATATGAAACAAGCCCAATTCCAGTAAATACGGCAGTTCTTGCCATGTAAAACATATAATTAGTGACTGAGTGTTGTTACGTTGTTATATTGTTTTGATTGCAACATGGTGAAATCTGTAAGAATACAATGAAATATCATGGAAAATATTAATTTCTATCTAATAAACATAGAACATAACTGTATCTGTGCTTTCCGTGTTTAAATAATGGAAAAATTCGAGCATTCATTAATTTTATTACAAATAAATAATAAGTATGATCAAATAAATGCCTAAGAAACTGTTGTGCCTAATATGATGTCAACATGTTTTTTTCTTACCGATGACCAGTTTAACAAAAAACATTTTCAATACTATCTTCATGCCCTTACATGCTTCCCCAATTATATAAAAACAATTGCATAGAGTATCATGTAAAAAGTTTAAATCTCAGTTACCTTATTTTAAACTTATTTTAAACTTACTTTAACATTGTTAGCACCTTTGAGCAGGTTTTTATCCAGACACACAGGGCATTATAAATGTTTAATTTATTCATTATTATTGTTTACGAAACTAGACGTACCTATCAAATTCACAGCTTTTCATTGGTCCAACTGATATCAGCCCTGTCGTGTGACACTATTGTTTGGATGTTTTATTATTTTTCAGCAACATAATAACGTCACTTTAAGAAAGCTGTGTGTACACATCACTTCTGTTACCGTAGTACCTCTGTTGCGAATAGAGGATTAACTGATTGAAATGCTAAAGCTGTCATTGTCACATGAGAGAACAAAAACAATTTACACTAAGCCTACTTCAGTGCAAATACTCTATCCCCTGAAGGCACTTGACAGTTCTTTCACTGGTCATCATTCTGTACAACACGGACTAGCTGTGAAAGCGTGAGATTCTGAACAAATCATACAATAACAAGGATTTTGTCACATGCATCACACATTGTGGTTACCTATAACTTAAGGCAGTTTCTCTAGTCCTGCTCTCTAATCTACCATGCAGTCATACAATATGTATTGATGACTACTGTATACTAACTGTTAGTTTCAATGATTTATGAAAGAGTCGAACAGCAGCTCAGGACTGCATCTCCAGACTTCAGCCAGTTGTACGATCTGCTGTTTATCAGCATGTGTATTTCTGCCAGATTACATTCATTATTTAAAAACAACATTACCTTTCAGAGTCTACGTCTCATAACTTTCAGTACTGCACAGGTACCAATAGCTTTGTACAAATAGCCTTGGACTCTGAACACTTTTAACATCTACTGTATTTTATGTCTTGTCAGATAGTATGCAATGTCTTTCTGTAGAACATGTAGATACAATAAATAGTACATCATAATTGTCAAACATGAAGCCACATCGCATGCATACACATGGAATCCACCTTGTCACTAACCGGGCAATGAAATAATACTTGTCAATCACCATGCTCTGCTACGCATGTTACAATCTCGATATCACAAGACCCACTGCCAAGAACAGCCACTGACATAGTTCAACTAAATCCAGGCCTATGTCAAATCTAGCACGTTTTGTACTCTCTGTCTTAAGTACATTCCACATCTGCACTTCTACCACACTGCCTAGTGGCGGCTTGCTCAACTGAAACTCTTAACTAGGCCATAGCCTACTGCCATTCCAACATACAAAACTGTCCATCTGGGGGTTTGGTCTCTTGACCCTCTTCCACATGGACACCACTAGGAACACACAGGAAATGTACCCCACCCTAAACAAAGGGCCTTGATGAGGTCACAAATTCTCTATGCTCATCATGAAGATTGAACACCAGCTAAGGTGATCACTAACTTATATGTGCCGCTGAACAAAACGTCTCCCATTGCAGCTGGTAAAGCCTTAAGACACATATATCACAATGTCACACTCAGTCCACGGACAGGTACTTCAGAGCTCGGATGCCGTACTTCCTAGACAAATCCTTCTGGAAATCTTCTTTCAATGTCTTCAAACACCTAAAATCAAAGAGCACGATATGCTAATATAAGAATATAAGAATCACTGTTAAGTGGGTCCTATACACATCTCCTGGCTGCCAACTCTTATGATTTAGTCCTTTCTTAAATCTTAGAAGCATAGGAAACATTCCTTACAGTTTTACATGTTTAGAACGAGCCTATCTTGTATTACAGGACATGGCCCGCATTTGTTAAATGGCTTGTGAATGAAAGATCATCAGTTCAAAATGTACCACATGAACAGAAACTGCTGTGAAACAGCTTTTTTAGTATCAAACAGTTGAGATGGCCCCTTGATATTATCTCATTAAGATGACCCCTTGATATTATACAGTTGACATGGCCCCTTGATAATATCTAGTTGAGATGACCCCTTGATATTATCCAGTTGAGATAGTCCCTTGATATTATTTGACATGATCCAGTTGAAATGGTCCCATTATCCGGTTGCAGTTGAGAAACATGAAATACCCTCTGTGGCAGGCACAGAGAACCTACCTTCTGTAGAGAGGGTTGGAGCGGTACTTGGCAATGTCAAGACTGGGTGCGTGGGGCGCATGGATGATGAAGCCATTTGGGAGTACAATGAACTCATACCTGAGAACAGGGAGCACACACGCATTGGTCTAGGACAACTTCACTACTGAAACCCACATCTAATGTCAGTGCACTGTGCAGGCACATCATAGCTAATACCTGATATGTATTTACAAATCATATAACAATATGCAATTAAACATGTTTAATTGCCAGGAAGAGGAATGGTAAAAATGTCAGTGGGGAACAGCAGAATATCTAAAAGCATTTTGGTAACAATTATAATAGTTTAAAGACAGTCATGATTTCATTAAACGTTCCTTAGTCCTCTAACATGATATTAAAAGCACTATCAGTTACAGACATAAAATCGCACACTGTTCACGGAATGTCAACTTTGCATTTGTCATGCATTTCATGAAACCAACATTTAAAAGTATAAAAATATTACTAACAGCTGACACTAGAAACAAAACGATCTTGAGAATCTTTCAGCTATTCCAATGAATTTATCATCTACATCTGTCACTATATGACACCATTTATACATCAATGACTTACACATTCTTTAACTCCCATAACGCTCTAAGTTACCATTCTCATTCATACAGATAACATTATCACTTTCCATCAGTGCACAAATTCCATTTCAATCACAAATGTTCAAAGCAACTGATCAAAATGTTCTTGTACCACTCACCCCTGAGCATCCAGCTCCATGACGTGTGACACTTTATTCCAGCCAAACCCGACAAACCTCTCGTCGTACGCTAGCACGTCCTTGCGCACGACTACATAGGGCTCAAAGTCCTGCTCCCAGTTCACCTGTGTGGACAGAATCTTAGGTGAAGAGTCAGATGAATGTATGGAGTACTTTCACTTTCACTTCATAAGTCCAGCAGCACAGAAACCACAGTGGTGTCCTCTGGCAAATTTAACTAACTGTGTTTGTTCCTCAAAAGGCTAACATTTCGGGAAGATTTTATTGTTTTCTGAAAAACGTTTCCTTGTTCCTTATTATTTTTTTTCTCTCACTGATATGTTCAGTTAACTGATAAACTCCTGGCATTCAAAGCGTAAAATAATAAATAACAGCACTTTACGTTAGCATAACATTATTACCACTTGGACAAAAGCAACACTATCAAAACGGCAATTCTGGCTCTTTCTGTAGTTATGCTGCAGCTACGTTTGACACGTATCATTTCAAAATATTTCTAGGAATGGAACTGAACAAGGAATGGAACAGAAAACTAAACGGAAGAAAACGAGTAAGTAGACCAAGAATTGGGAAGATCATATGAAACAGAATGGGCTGAAAAGAAGAAGAACAAATCTGCAGCCACTGGAGCATCTGGATCCAGAAGGAGCAAACCAGGAGGCGATTAATGTGGGAAACACAAGGAGAAGAAGGGGATGGCGGGGTTAGTTGTAACATACATTACATTTGTGAAGATCTGCCAACAGATGGTGCTAAAAACAACACAATCTAACACAAGTTAATCTTCTTTTGTATGCATTGCTGTTTTGTGTGAAAGTTTTAATATAGTGCAGTGTCCTTTACACTTCACCCCCCGACAGACCCGTTCAGCTTGCTTTCTCTGGGAAGCATTCAGCCACATTGCAATTACTGCATGAACACTATTCATTCAAGTATCCACCTCACCACTGGTGCCATCTGTCTGCACCCAAAAGTACTTGTAACAACTAGCCCCAAGCAACAGTCTCCGCTACATGTTGCACAAAATATCAACATCTCTGAATAAGATACGACCTTGTACGGTGTAGTTGTAGTCCGCCATTTCGCAAAGTTCGTTGGTGCGTGACCCTTGATCCAAACATGGTATCTGAAGATACAAATTCAGTATGTCAAGTCCACATACTGCTCTATTTTGTTACTTACATTATTTTGGCTGAAAATAAATCTCATTTCTACCTGGTACCAAATCATAAAACAGAACAATTGATAATGATTGTGGCAAGAAATAATGGTTCTAGATGTTTAATTTGATTCAACAAAACTAATTACAAATGTTGCAAGATCACAATCCCATCTTAGAATAAAATACATAGAAATGTCAGAAAAGGTTTGATATGAAACCGTCTCACACAGGTTTTTAACTTTAGAAAAAATTACAGCAGTATGTACAATAATAAAAAGTAATCAAAGTTTGTGCGTTGATGTATTATTTATGTAACATGCAGAAATGTAATGAAGAAATATAATATTATAATATACAAGAATAAATAACAAGCAATACACATAAATGGAACATATATTAATATAATAATGAAAAGATAATTATTATGCTTTTTAAAATTCACTATATGTTGGCAAATATTAATTTAGAGCAACCTGGGCATCATTCAGCATATTACTTGATGCAAATACTACAAGTTTAGAACTTGCAGCTTACGTAAAGTTGAAAAGTCACCTGGGTCATCTACCAACCTGAATGTGAAGACCGTTCCCAAATCAAGCATAGATATGAGCTCAGCTTTCGAACTAGGAACTGTGAAGCGATATCGTTGCGTCTCAAACGCTGGCACTATGAGGGCCTGCAGACAGACAGTAACCAAGGTCAGGAAAGCAGGAATACATAGAGAACAGTTGCTATGCAGGAAGCATCAGTCCTGCAGTGGTTTCTATAGCCTACGACAGGTGGCATAATAATTGACAGAATCCATAATGATGCCAATTAACAGGCTGACCAAAGGTTCAGGATCAATTGCAGATATGCCTTTTTTGTTGGCTTGAATTTTTTTCTAAATCCATGTACCTGTAAATCTGTATGTAATTTTTTTTTTAATTGGCCTATATGATTCCAATATTGATCGATCAAGTGTTGTCATCTACAGAATGCACCTACATCAAAAATGAAATCAGCTCACTTTCGCCAAAAATTTGTCTAGAGGTTAAAACCATAAATCTGAAATAAATCTGTATAAATACAAGATACGGCTATATTCCTTCCAAAATCTTTCAAAACGTATTCTATTGAATACAGGTAATCCATACAAAGCAGCCTGAAGTGTTTATCTTGTCTGGTGCAGAACTATTTGTAAAAGTACTCCATACAGACATTGGGTCAATTACATTGTAGTAGGAATTGAAATGCCAATTCCAATTCCGGAATTGTGTTTGGAATTGGTGAAAATGTAATTGGTATTTTCAATTACATCAAATCCATCATATAACTTCATAACCCAAATTATTCACTACAAATAATCAATAAAATATAATATGTTCTCTAGATCATATTTGTTTGTACCAGTATGCAGAAATAAAATAAAGCTGCTCTAAAATTGATGTTATTTTTTGTGTTGAGTATGACTATGGTTGCTCTGTTGAGCCTGTTCACATACTTTTATTTTGATACGGAACTAATATTTGGAATTGATATTTTATAATTGGAATTGGTATTTTTGAGGTGGGATTAGCACTGGTATTGTAATTGGTATGTAACTAGAATTGATATAATGTAACTGACTCCATACATGCAAATTTTTATAAACTGATTCCATTTTCCCACTCACAGATAATCTTTTACCACCACCAAAAGGAGAACTCCAGAACGTACTTTTCTCTCCATGCCCAGGTCTGTCATTGCGACGACGCGTCTCAGGTAGTCGTAGAGTCCAGGCATAGGTAGGAAGTCAATGTCTGAGAGGAACACGTAGGGTGTGTTCACCTGGCGCAGGGCGATGTTACGCAGGTTGTTGACAGGGTAGAATAACTGGGGGCAAGAAATCACACAACTGAGGCAATTGTGGCACATGTTATACAACTTTTAAAGTCTCCATTTATACTTTGAATTTCTCTCAGATTTCGTCACAGCTGCTTGTTAAGGGGCCATTAACAAATGTTGACATTTACTTATTAGTTTTCCTGGCCCACAAATAACTCAGTATGGTTTAACTACTGAACAGGTC
This sequence comes from Lamellibrachia columna, assembly GCA_963662155.1. Lineage (NCBI taxonomy): Eukaryota > Metazoa > Annelida > Polychaeta > Sabellida > Siboglinidae > Lamellibrachia > Lamellibrachia columna. The sequence goes on from OY759271.1 coordinate 50,261,922, forward strand.
ATGGATATGATAATATATGATACTATATCCAAACAATATTCTAAATTAACTCGTGCAAAAGCCCAGTATCGTTCAATAAGTGGTGCCAGTATGGCCAGTGGTGCCAGTGGACCAGTGGTGCCAGTATGGCCAGTGGTGCCAGTATGGCCAGTGGTGCCAGTATGGCCAGTGGTGCCAATCAGGCCAGTGGGAGGGAGGATGTTTAGCTGAAGGAGAAGTGGACATAGATGACTGACCCCGTCCTTGTAGACCACGTGGTATCCCACGTTGCGTCGGGACATGAGAACTTGCGAGCCGAGGGCGTATTGCAGGAACTGGTGCGCTTCCGCATCCGACATGTAGAGGGCGACACTGACTGGGCCGCTCCAATGTTCGCACAATGTCTCCAACATCTGCAGCGACAACAAAATATTTGCACCAGCAGCCTTTATTCATACATATACATATATATATATATGCATTAACAAATATAATAAGTTAAAATGTAATAACTAGTTAAGCAAATTAGAATAATAAATAAATAATCACATTACATACAATATAATATAGTTACATGTTAATATGTATACAACATCTGTTTCCATCAACTGCTGAAAACTTGTCAACAGTCAGTAAAGGCTTCATACTAATCATGTCACGTTTATCATGATTTTCAATGGGCCACCACAATCACATGACATCCAGTTATATAACGTGAGTCTATGAGAGGTTACACATTTATTCCTGTATGGGATATTTTACTTCCAAGTCACAAAACCATTGAGTCACTATGACAACTACTACAGTGGAAGGACAAAGTATAGGACATTAATGCTGCGTATGAGTGCGTTCGTGTTTACCAGTTCACGGCATGTAAATAGAGTTCACGACCCCTGTGAACACTTAATTACGACAACTGGGGCTCCTTTTTAAATTTCGAGTCCTCAACTGGTAATTATGAGTTGATGGGGTCGTGAACTCTATTTACATATCGTGAACTCATACTCACAGGAAGTACAAGCGCATTCAAACGCGGCACAAGTCCCACCTATACGGTCATCTCACTATCCAGGTCAGTTTGGCCCAGTCCTGAGGTTGACTATAATAGTGAGGTGACCCTACAAGAGGGACTTAATGTCCTATACTTTACTGACATGGAAATAACTTTGGACTGGTCCAAAGTGATCATAATGGTGAGGTAGTTGTATTACTGAAGTGACTGTAAAGAGAGGTTCAACTGTATTTATCCACGTTCCAGCTAATTAAAACATAACTTACAAGCCAGCAACCAATCACAACACATTTTTTAAATCAACAACCAATGAGAATGCCTGTTACAAACCTGCAGTCGGTCCATGCTGAGCTGTGCTACGAGAGTGACATCATCCTCAGTTGGGGTGTAGCTGTATTCAAGGTAATAGAGGTGGGTGCGGTGAATCAACGACGGCTCACGGTGGAACTCATAACACTCGTCCTCCTCCTCCACTTCTTCACTCACTTTCCCTGTCTGCGAACAAGACATTCACCCAATTATTATTATCATATGTTTGCAATGTGCCATGTGTCCAGGTTAAGAACCTGCTCTATGATGCAAATACAATAATACTAAGTTAATTTTAAATAATTTGAAAAGGAAAGAAAAAGTATTTAAAAGACAAGTAAACATAAGTTAAATAAATAACTAAATTAAGTTGACACATTAGATAAACATATGTTATGCAGATAACTTAAAAACAGAAACAAGGTAAATAAATAATAAGTAAAATGTCACTCTGATAGCAACATTGTTCCAAAGACTGCACAAAAGAGACATTTTTAACAATGTCTTGAATGCCGCAATGGAGTTGGCTTCTCTGACAGATGGCCCTGAATATTTCAGTCTTAAGACCAGTTCTCACTTCCTTTCCCAGTAATAACTTTCTCCGTTATAACACTGATGTCTTAAATCGATATTTGTAGTATGGTAGAAAAAATTAAATGTCAACACCATTACAAATATAGCACTCATTTTAAACAGTACTGACTATTGAGTACTGTTTTTATTTTAACAAATTATGCATATAACAAGGCTATTGGTAAAATTACCTCAAACATTAGGTAACCTTTTTGGACAATATAGTGTTGAACTTTAACTCTGGATAAAAATGTCCAATAATAAATAAACATAAATTAATTTGTGTGACAAAAAAAATTCAATAAACAGATATCAGGACAAAATAAAACAAAATGATACTATGTCAGAACAAACGCACATTACAAGTGTCAAAATGTGTTCATCATTCTGCAAGAGAAGGGTGGGATTGGTGAAAAAAAAAAAATTCTGATTCTTATATGTTTATAGGACAGAAAATTAATATGTGACCAGTCTCTCACCCTTCGCCCCCCACCCCCACCGTCTGTGTACCTGTGGCTGTGTTGTGACATTGGCCACGTTCTCGCACCCAAACAGTTCTCGTCGCAGCAGATTGCCATCATATTCAAGGAAGGTCAAATACAAGTTACGGAAGTACTCGATATGCTTGTTTTTCACCTTCAGCTTCCGTGGTGAGTTCCAATGTATGACCTGTGAAAGAGGTGATGGTGTTAAGTTTCCATGGCGAGTTCCAATGTATGACCTGTGGAAGAGGTGATGGTGTTAAGTTTCCATGGTGAGTTTCAATTTATGACTTGTGGAAGAGGTGATGGTGTTAAGTTTCCATGGTGAGTTCCAATGTATGACCTGTAGAAGAGGTGATGGTGTTAAGTTTCCATGGCGAGTTCCAATGTATGACCTGTGGAAGAGGTGATGGTGTTAAGTTTCCATGGTGAGTTCCAATGTATGACATGTGGAAGAGGTGATGGTGTTAAGTTTCCATGGCGAGTTCCAATATATGACCTGTGGAAGAGGTGATGGTGTTAAGTTTCCATGGTGAGTTCCAATGTATGACCTGTAGAAGTGGTGATGGTGTTAAGTTTCCATGGCGAGTTCCAATGTATGACCTGTGGAAGACGTGATGGTGTTAAGTTTCCATGGCGAGTTCCAATGTATGACCTGTGGAAGAGGTGATGATGTTAAGAGTGTTGAAGATAAAGTTACGGGTCGTTTGTTGATATTTTTTTACTTTTGTTGAAATCTCCCATTAACATCACTTATTTCCAGAACTGTCTGTGTTTTTGTGAAAACCATACATAAACAATTATGTGTGTAACTGGAACCAAAAATACACTAAGCAGTTAGTATATTTTGTATTTATTCGAACAAATTCTAGAAGGAACCATATGCAACAGTCTTGATTTTTTTACTTTCACTTCGCATGTATACAAAAATGTATGAGTGGAAAGACTGTCATAAAGTGTCGCATGACATTACATAATTAGGTTCAACTCCATAGATAGCTGCTAGTGTGTCTTGCCATGTAATGGTTCTTCCTGGCATGACTTTGTAAAACTTCACTGCCATGAAGAAATTCAATGGTAGTTTTCAGTAATCTCAAGTAGTTGCTAAAAAAAAATTGTAAATTGTTTGCATCAATTGAATAAAAGAGCTTCAGTTGTTTAATACACACAGCATACATTATCATCATTCCTGGATACTGATAACTTCCTACTGGGGTACAAAAAGTACTGGGGTACAAAAAGAAAGGGCAAAAACCATGGATCAGCAAGGAGTCGTGGGAGTTAGTAGAAGAGAGAAAACGACTGAAGAACAACATCGAGCAGACAAAGTCAGACAGGATTAAGCCGAATTACATGGATAAATATAGGTGTAAAGACAAAGAAGTGAAGAAGAGCATGAGACAAGACAAGAGGAAGTGGGTTGACCACCTTGCCATGGAAGCAGAGGAAGCAGCACATAATGGAAGAATGAAAGAAGTGTATGATATTACAAAAACCCTCAGTAATGACAAACGTAAGACAACAAATGCAGTGAAAGACAAAGGTGGAAACTTAATAACGGAAGGATTGGCCAGAAGGAAGTGATGGAAAGAACACTTTGAGGAAATCCTTAATAGACCTATACCTGATGACCCTGTAACAGATGTGGAGATAGATCCGATCATAAACGAAATCAGCACTGACCCAATAACAAAGGCAGAAATTAGAACAGCGCTAAGGAAGATGAAAAACGGGAAAGCAGGGGGCAAGGACGAAATTACAGCAGAATTATTAAAAGCAGACATGAATACAACAGAGAAATGGCTTGTCAAATTATTCAGAACATTTTGGGAACAAGAGAAAGTGCCAAAAACGTGGAAGCAGGGACTGATCGTTAAAATACCGAAGAAAGGTGACCTGACAGAGTGCGGGAATTGGAGAGGAATTACTTTGACATCTGTTCCTAGTAAAGTATTCGGAAGAGTACTCATTGACAGAATAAGAGATGGAGTTAACAGCAAGTTGAGAGACGAACAAGCAGGTTTCAGAAGTGGGAGAGGCACAGTAGAACATATATTTATTTTACGAAATATTATAGAACAGGTAGTGGAATGGCAGGCAACTCTATACATCACGTTTGTGGATTTTGAAAAAGCATTTGACTCAGTGCACCGAGAGAGTCTATGGAAAATTATGGAGAGCTATGGAATTCCATGCAAGATAATCCACATGGTACAGATGTTTTACGAAGATAGTGAATGTGCAGTGTTAGACGAAGGTGAGGAATCTGAGTGGTTCAAGGTCAAAACTGGAGTTAAACAAGGAGATGTAATGTCTGGATTTATCTTCTTGATAGTAGTGGACTGGATAATGAGAAACACAACAGCGGGAAACAAAACAGGAATAAGATGGAACTTCACGTCAAAACTAGAGGACCTGGACTTTGCCGACAACATAGCACTCATGTCATCATGCTACACACACATGCAAACAAAGACAAGACAACTGAATCAATTTGCAGCAAGGACAGGACTAAGAATAAATAAAAAGAAAACTCAAATATTGAGGATAAACAGCAAGTGCGAAAACAGAATACTAATCGATGATCAAGAGCTAAAGGAAGTGGACAAGTATAACTACCTTGGTGCGAACGTTAGTAAGCAAGGAGGAGGCGGCGATGACATTGTTAACAGACTTTGTAAAGCGAGGGTATCCTTCATGAAACTAAAGCAGATATGGAGTTCAAATATATACACATTGAGATCGAAATTGAGGCTTTTTAACACATTTGTTAAACCAGTGTTGTTGTATGGAAGTGAAACATGGAAAATTAACGAAGGAGACAACAGAAAGTTAGATACATTTTTTTTCAAGTGTTTAAGACGAATCCTACAAATTCGATGGACATACGTTGTATCAAATCGAGATATTCTGGCAAAAACAAAATTGAAGACAATCAGCACTGAGGTCAAGTTAAGAAGATGGAAGTGGGTAGGACATATCCTACGAATGGAGAAGAACAGCAATTGTGAGACTGCACTGACCTGGACGCCTGAAGGTAGAAGAAAGGTTGGGCGACCAAAGACAACGTGGCGATCAACTATTGAAAATGAAAGGCGTATACTGGGGTGGAATAGCTGGAACGAAGCCAGACGTGTAGCAGCTGACAGAACAAGATGGAGGAGATTCACTTCGGCCTTATGGGCCACTGGGCCCGAAGAGGATAGGTGAGGTGAGGTGATAACTTCCTTACTGCTATGTAAACCAGCCCATTCAGTACCATACAATATATGGAGCCTAGCAGACATGCTAACAGAAACACCTATGACTGGTTCCAAATTAGGGCTCCCGGGGGGTATTCTAAATATACCAGGGAAGGGGAGGGATACACTTTTTTAGGATCGAATGACCCACAATAATAATTGTTATAATAATAATAATAATAATAACAACACTTAGTACATGACAAAATAATGAACTCCATCACCCATATATTATTAATAAATCATATATTATTATAATTATATATATTATTAATAAATCTGTCCCTCCACCATATCTGGAATAGTAGAAGTAATATACGTAGGATTACAAATTTTTTATTGTTTAACTAACACCACGTAATTGTGTTTGTTAAAATGATTCACAGTTGTGACTGATAGGATTACCCCACCTACCCTCACCACCCCATCAGTTCCCCGTCACCACCCCATCACAACCCCGTCACTACCCTGTCACTACCCTGTCACCTTGAGATCAGCCATGTGCCGGTAGCACTGCTCGCTGCGGGTGTTGTCACTGAGCTGGACGTTCCATTGACAGGGCAGACGATGCAGAAGGTACGGATGCTGCTTCAACACTGCATTGAAGATGTCCTACGAGAGACAGAGACCACAAACACAAATTAGTATGCTGTATACTGCTTAGTCAGCATTTTAAGAAATAAAGAAATATACCATTAAGCAAGAGTCACACAGTTGAATGTTTGTGAAACAGGCAAAGAAATATAATGGAAACACTTAACATACAAAGTGATAAAAATAAGACACAGTATAGAATATATGAACGTTCAGATAAATATGTGTCTAAATAACAATAAAAAAAGCAGATTTAGCTGACATCATATACACACGCACGCACACATGCACACGCACATGATCTATGAGTAGCACACCTGATCAGCGAGCACTGTCGTGAGCATGCTCATCAGTTCACGCTCAGCGATCAGTCGCCAGATCTGGACCCAGTTGAGTTGTCTCAGCCTGTCGAGGTCAAGCAGAATGACCCCTGTGTTGAACCCACGACCCTGCAATGACATGAAAGGTAAGCAACAATGAACGGAAGAACCTTTGAGGAAATGGATCTACTTGCTTTTATACTATAATTATATAGTAGATTTAAGTGATAAAATACATGTAACAAAGTAACCAAATAGGTACATGTAAATAAGTGGAAAAATCATTAATGTAGGTGTAATAAGTAAAAGAAAAAATTACAAACCATTTGATAAAATTACATCTATACTCTGGAGAGGGGCAGAGATTAACATTGGATTTGTTCAAATTATCATGAGTCAGTTTCAGCAGAGATTAACATTGGATTTGTTCAAATTATCATGAGTCAGTTTCAGCAGAGATTGCTCTAAGAGAAGACATTCAGTACAATACAACACAATTCATATTTGAAGTAATAAAATTATCTAATTATGTTTCTTCTTGCCATGGTATAACTGGTATTTTATTGGTCACTTTTTGTTATTTAATAACTACTGTTGTAAGTGCATGGACTTAGGCTAGGTCACGACAATTCAACTTGATACAAGTTTAATTGATCAACAAACATCGTTAAATAAAAAATGTACATGATTTTTCCCATTTTACCACTCAATTAATATAACTTGTCAACATTTCCATGATTGAATATGAATAATCCACAACGAATGAAACACAAGACCACGTATCCAACATCTGCATATGATCTTTATATGAACACACAAGTGATTGTACGCTGTGACAGTGTGACTTCCTACCAGGGCGGGCCAGGGGTTGTGGTGCTTCCAGATCTTGCCGAGGTACCAGTCACTCTGGTTCTCAACCAGCCCTATGGCCTGAGAATACAAAACACCAGTCAGAGGCAACTCACTGAACCACAACCACACAGAATGCAGTATACTAATTAATGGCCAATTGTGAAATTAATGGCCAATTGTGAAAGCAGTCAATATGAATACCGTAATTTTCCGTGTACGATACGCCCCCAAATATAATACACACCCTGACTTTTTGCTCAAACCTGACAGAATTTCTATATTATCATGTATAATATATACCCCAACTTTATAGCATCAACCCCTGATTTGCCAACTTCTGAAAGTTTGGTTGAAGTATGGCTTAGAGTGTCCCTTGGCCTGGTGCACCTTTTAGGTCCAAGTAGAGCCTCGCCGCATCAGCATCTTGTCATGAGCACAAGCAACATTATCGCTCAATCTGCAGTGCTATTTGGACCACAAAAGTGTGCAAAAACACAATATTTTTTTAGAATACATGTTTTTTGTACGTGGAATGATTGAATGAATGCATTGGCATAGACAAAATACAGTTTAAAAATTTGCTTAGTGGCGTATTATACACGGAAAATTACTGTATACAGAAACAGAAAGCACTATTTGTGGACATGTTGCTATTACTAATATTCATAAGTGTAAATAAATATGGATATATTGGTAACCGCTGAACTGAAATGTGTGAACTGATACAAAGTGCGTTCCCTGGATACTCCACAGATTTCACCTTAGATCTGAGAAAACTGTAATTACAATATATCTGTGGGTATTTGGTCTACTTATATTTGCCCCAAAACGACTTACCCAAAAAAGAAAACTTTCATCATTAGCACTTTAATAATGTGGAGGATTCATGTAATAACATCATACACAAATGCTAAGGAAACAGGCCTACAGCCGAGGAATGCTGTCTTACCTGTTTTCCCCTGAATTTGTTAAATATTCCCCACAATTCTGCAATGTCAGAGGCAAAGGTGATGTCTGTGTCCAACACCAGCACCTATGGTAAGAAAGGGATGAAGATAACTGTATGGACAATTTAAAACAAATATTTAGCATAAGATTAAACCATGACCAAATCAAGAAGTGTTTTATTGTGACTACAATATGAAGCAACTGACATTTAAACATATAGTAGTTTTTATCATTCATCCTCAAGAAAAACTGTCTATAAAGTCATGCAACACACACACACACACACACACACAAAACATGCATAAAAATCACAGAAAGAATCCACTTCATTGCAAACCATGACATGATTCCCTCTTCATGAGGTGATCTGCAAATTAAAATCATTCTGCAAATTAAGAACAGAATACATTAGTGTAATCTGTTGTGAAAAGTACGACAAACTCAGGGAACAAGTTGTGTACTTTGTATGGGTGCACTGATCCGTTAAAGGTTAGCAAGCACTTGTACGTTGATGTGCACATGCATGCACGCATACATGTACGCACCTTCTGTAGTGTAGCTGGCAGGCAGTTAGGAAGCGTGAGTTTCATCAGTCCATACACGCCTGAATAATGCTTGTTTGGTATCCACACGACTTCAGGCTGCAAACATCAACATAATTCTCAGTCAAATACAACTTGTGTACATAATTTCCCTAGGTCCTCGTTACTGAATTCTAACTACGGGAAGAAGGAATTTGGCACAGCTTCTCCTCGGGCTGAGAAGACAGCACAGGCAATGGGGTATTCCACCTAAGTGGATGTCAGTGTACGAGCACACCAAACACATGCAAACTTTGTTTTTTCATAAACAGTGGATCAGAACTTATTTCACCATCACTTACTGGGCTCACAGGACCATGTTTTACTCCTGAAGTACAGCCTCATCTGGCTGTAACATGCTTCACTATAAAGCACTGCTTCAATACAATATCCTTGGCAAGTCGACTCCTGTTCGTTTAGTGGCTCCCCTGTTGGCAAATATCGCTTATAATGTGATCTGACATTTCAGGTCCAGAATAGAGTTCATATAGTTTTACAAAGAACTATTTCAACTCTGTGGGCTGCGGTGGCACAGTGGTTAGAACATCAGACTCTCAATTGAGAGAATGCGGGTTCGAATCCTCTTGTTGCTGTTTCGAAGCTTGGGAAATTTTTTATACTCCACATTGCTGCAGTTCACTTGGCTGTATAAATGAATGCCTGGATATAGACAGTGGTGGATATATGAAGCAATAGTCTCCGTGCAGCAATTGCAGCATGGCGGTATGATTCCCAGAGAAGTCAAGATGGCGTTGCATTGAACATGTCTGCCAGGTGAGAAGGATAGAGTGCTTTGAGCAGTCCCAAGAACTGGCTACCATGCTAAATAAGAACGTATGTTTTTATTACCAGCCAGCAACAATGTGAAGATGAAATAATACACTGAATGAAAACAATAATAATAATAAAAACTAAATTTTTATATAGCGCAATTTCCTTAAAAAGCTCAATGCGCTTTACAAATAAATAAATATATTTAGACATATTATACATAAAAACAAATGCTTATAAAATACAATCCCTTAAATGTAAAGAAAATTATCCTTCGATTAAACATGTACGACCAACAGAGTACACATCGAAAGGAACTGACAGTGTGACTACTATACAACACACAACTCATGGCAGTCTACCCTCTGTATAGAGACACAACATGTAGAGTACTCCATGTCCATAGTAACAACACATGACTGTCTACCCTCTGTACAGAGACACAACATTTAAAGTACTCTATGTCCATAGTAACAACACATGACTGTCTACCCTCTGTATAGAGACACAACATGTAGTAAAGTACTCCATGTCCATAGTAACAACACATGACTGTCTACCCTCTGTATAGAGACACAACATTTGAAGTACTCCATGTCCATAGTAACAACACATGACTGTCTACCCTCTGTATAGAGACACAACATTTGAAGTACTCCATGCCCATAGTAACAACACATGACTGTCTACCCTCTGTATAGAGACACAACATGTAGTAAAGTACTCCATGTCCATAGTAACAACACATGACTGTCTACCCTCTGTATAGAGACACAACATGTAGTAAAGTACTCCATGTCCATAGTAACAACACATGACTGTCTACCCTCTGTATAGAGACACAACATTTGAAGTACTCCATGTCCATAGTAACAACACATGACTGTCTACCCTCTGTATAGAGACACAACATTTGAAGTACTCCATGCCCATAGTAACAACACATGACTGTCTACCCTCTGTATAGAGACACAACATGTAGTAAAGTACTCCATGTCCATAGTAACAACACATGACTGTCTACCCTCTGTATAGAGACACAACATTTGAAGTACTCCATGTCCATAGTAACAACACATGACTGTCTACCCTCTGTATAGAGACACAACATTTGAAGTACTCCATGCCCATAGTAACAACACATGACTGTCTACCCTCTGTATAGAGACACAACATGTAGTAAAGTACTCCATGTCCATAGTAACAACACATGGCTGTCTACCCTCTGTATAGAGACACAACATGTAGTAAGTACTCCATGTCCATAGTAACAACACATGGCTGTCTACCCTCTGTATAGAGACACAACATTTGAAGTACTCCATGTCCATAGTAACAACACATGACTGTCTACCCTCTGTATAGAGACACAACATTTGAAGTACTCCATGTCCATAGTAACAACACATGGCTGTCTACCCTCTGTATAGACCCACAACATTTGAAGTACCCCATGTCCATAGTAACAACACATGGCTGTCTACCCTCTGTATAGAGACACAACATGTAGTAAGTACTCCACGTCCATTGTAGCAATTGTCAGTACTCTCAATATCCAAAAGTTACGTTATATTTTTGGAAAGCAGCACAGAACATGATTGATACAAAACATACCTTCAGATCACTGGCTGGGTAGAAACTCACGTTGACTGGAAGCAGAAAATAACACGTGAAGCTGACACATGTAAGATGATTGGATGGATGGAGAGAAAGGTGGATAGGACGAGTCATTGTAACATTATCACAGTAATCAAATTAACACTGTGGTAAGCATCTGCTAAATAAATTACTGCTTGAAATATCTGATATTCACTTTTGAAAACTATATCTATACTTATATACATAATTATGTTGCATGTATATCTAAAATAGCCATTCAAACTCTAATATCATCTACATCTACAGTGACATATGCTGTCGTGCACGGTGTTATGTCCAGTGCAATAAAAACCGGTGTGCATGTATGCCAAAGAATTAGTTAAAACGGTGTGTGCCGATTGATCTGAATCGCTTTGAAATTACTGTTTTATTGCATTAAATGTGTTGAAATGTTAGTTCTGAATCCATATAATAAATATGTTATCGAACTAGAATGGGTTTTATGCACTCATTGCTTCAGAATGTTGGATTGAGTTCGCAAGCTCGATCAATACAACATTCTGAAGCAACTCGTGCATAAAACCCACAACATATCATTCAAAAAGTGTATATCTTTGTATCTTTATTTACAAATGGATTGGAACAGTAATGCATTGTCCTATACGTTAGAACAAATACACAATGTATACACTTGTTTAACATCCTTAATGGCTGGCATCACACATATGTTAACTAGCAAAATAAAGCCCCTAGGATATAATTCAAACCAAATCTATAATAATGAGAAAGCCAGAGTTTGGAACTGTTTGATATTATAGGGTAAGCAGGCTACCTGCTGGCATGTTCCATGTCTTGAAGACAGTAGTTAGTATGTGCTGGGCACTCTCGTCAGAGATGAAGTGGAAATGTAGAGGGTTCTTGCGGTAAAACAGAATGCTTTTGATCAGCGTCACAACATCTCGTGTTGAATTGTAGCCAGCGCACACTATCGCCACCTGGATGATCTGAAAGAAAAAAAAAGCACTCAATACTGTAAACGACCTGATTTAACCACCAGAAAGAACACTGAGGGTCACCTTGGTGTATATGACTCGATGAATTATTATGAATTAATCACTTTAAACATTTCATTGACAGCTACATTCAGTGAAATGTTGACAACTTCTTTTTCGTTACCCATGCCAATGAGCCTAGCAACCCGCCTGGCAACCAGCCTAGCAACCCACTTAGCAACCCAGCTGGTGACCAACGTAACAACCAGGATAGCAACCCATCTAGAGACCAGCTTAGCAACCGGCCTGGCAACCCACCTCACACTTGGGTACCCTGTGTCCTGCGTTGTTGCAATCCAGTGGTGGTTCTGTTTCGTTGGGCTCTGAGGAGAGCAGACTGGAGTGGAGCCCTACCAACTGGTTCTGGGAGAGACTGCAAGCATTCCACCAACTCAATATTACCTGTCTCTCCGATACTACCACAAACTGGTTCTGGAAGAGACTGCAAGCATTCCACCAACTCAATATTACCCGTCTCTCTGATACTACCACCAATTGATTCTGGGAGAGACTGCAAGCATTCCACCAACTCAATATTACCTGTCTCTCCAATACTGCCACCAACTGATTCTGGGAGAGACTGCAAGCATTCCACCAACTCAATATTACCTGTCTCTCCTATACTACCACCAACTGGTTCTGGGAGAGACTGCAAGCATTCCACCAACTCAATATTACCCATCTCTCCGATACTACCACCAACTGGTTCTGGGAGAGACTGCAAGCATTCCACCAACTCAATATTACCCGTCTCTCCGATACTACCACCAGCTGGTTCTGGGAGAGACTGCAAGCATTCCACCAACTCAATATTACCTGTCTCTCCAATACTACCACCAACTGGTTCTGGGAGAGACTGCAAGCATTCCACCAACTCAATATTACCCATCTCTCCGATACTACCACCAACTGGTTCTGGGAGAGACTGCAAGCATTCCACCAACTCAATATTACCTGTCTCTCCAATACTACCACCAACTGGTTCTGGGAGAGACTACAAGCATTCCACCAACTCAATATTACCCGTCTCTCCAATACTACCACCAACTGATTCTGGGAGAGACTGCACGCATTCCACCAACTCAATATTACCCGTCTCTCCAATACTACCACCAACTGATTCTGGGAGAGACTGCACGCATTCCACCAACTCAATATTACCCGTCTCTCCAATACTACCACCAACTGATTCTGGGAGAGACTGCAAGCATTCCACCAACTCAATATTACCCGTCTCTCCGATACTACCACCAACTGGTTCTGGGAGAGACTGCAAGCATTCCACCAACTCAATATTACCTGTCTCTCCGATACTACCACCAACTGGTTCTGGGAGAGACTACAAGCATTCCACCAACTCAATATTACCCGTCTCTCCAATACTAACACCAACTGATTCTGGGAGAGACTGCACGCATTCCACCAACTCAATATTACCCGTCTCTCCAATACTACCACCAACTGATTCTGGGAGAGACTGCACGCATTCCACCAACTCAATATTACCTGACTCTCCAATACTACCACCAACTGATTCTGGGAGAGACTGCACGCATTCCACCAACTCAATATTACCCGTCTCTCCAATACTACCACCAACTGGTTCTGGGAGAGACTGCACGCATTCCACCAACTCAATATTACCCGTCTCTCCGATACTACCACTAACTGATTCTGGGAGAGACTGCAAGCATTCCACCAACTCAATATTACCCGTCTCTCCAATACTACCACCAACTGATTCTGGGAGAGACTGCAAGATTTCCACCAACTCACCATCACCCGCCTCTCTAATACAACCACCAACTGATTCTGGGAGAGACTGCAAGCATTCAAACAACTCAACTTCACCAGTTTCTCTAATACAACCACCAACTGATTGTGGAAGAGACTGCAAGCATTCCAACAACTCAGTATCACTAGTCTCTCTAATACAACCAACAACTGGTTCTGGGAGAGATTGCAAGCAACAACTCAATGTTACCTCTCTAATATAGCCACTTAGTTATAACACACCCCCAGTAACGAAGTTCCCTTGTTAACTGCATATTAGTTGGTTTCAACACAACTATAACTTTAGAGATTCCTAAAGATTGGTAGGTCAGCATGCTTTTTATTTATCATATAATAATAATAACAGGAATTTATATAAAGGCTCAATCCGTGCACTTAAAATAAAATGTCTCGGGGCATCTTAGTATTTTATTTATATGTAAATTTATGTACTCACAACACAGTTCATTTTCATTTTAACAACTTTTCAATAATGTACAAAGGCCTGGAATAATTCTGAATTAACCATCAAATTTGCTTGTGCACACAGAAGGAAGCACAACATTAAATTGGACCAAATTCTCTGTTTAAAGTGGCTATATTCTGGCTATCATTGTAAAACTGCAATAATATCCACAAATCTTATACAATTCCTCTCACGGTCCCAGCAATGTTAACACTTGGCTGTAGGTGGCAGCACCTACCTGAGCTGGTGCCGCAGTAGTTGGTTCTGTTCCTCCATCTCCCGCACGCGCTGGGCCAACTTTGCCTCACGTTTGTTGAAACCCATCACATTGTTGTTAATGACCAACGAGTCTGCAATTGTATTAAATATGAACCTTAAGTTTGGGGGGGAGGGTTGAACGAATCCCCCTTTTTGAGAAAATTTCTTTTAACTGCATAACAATTTTTACAAATCCTCCCAGAAATCCCTGGTTGATTGTATATGCCTGAACCCCATTTTAAAAACACTGAGGACAGGCCTGTTATTGAATAATTAGTTAATCACAGATAAACAGTGGCATTACAAAACTCACAAATCAAATGTGTACATTAAAAATACATCCAATGGTAATGATTCAATTTATAAGTGTTATTGAACCTGAGATACCTGCCCATGGAAGTCCATGTAGATTGGTTCATTTCTGAGGAGTGATACAGTCAAACCTTGAGAGATAATTCAATTCCTTTGTTTTATATAATTAATCTTAGGTATTCAATCACAACTCAGCATGTTGTTGCTTTAATAAAACCTGTATGCAACTGTGGCTGCACAGTGCAAGTCACTTATCTCATGGCTAAAATGTATTATAAAACAAAGTACATGTATCAGTTATACGCATCAACTCTTATGGAAGTTATAGTTTACTCATAACTCTTACGGATTATCTGAAATTTGACGGTCTTATGGGCGTAGGAGACATTCCTTATGGTGTGTGTGCATTCTGAACAAGGTTTTTTAATATTACATTATATATATAACCCGTATTTGTGAAATGGCAGCAAATAAGAGATCATCTGTTCAAAACATGTCAAAAGAGTGACTCTCATTAATATTTTAGCTGTCTGCTGTCAGCTGCACCAAAGTATCATGAAATCCAATAAACATATCCCAGTTTGCACAACAAAAAGGCAGACATAGATAACCATAAGGGTTCATTTGCGGGTCTTACATATTTATGTTACCAGGCTTACAGGTGTTCACCACACAGGATTGGCACCAGTCTTACAGGTGTTCACCACACAGGGTTGGCACCAGTCCTACACGTGTTCACCATGCAGGGCTGGCACCAGTCCTACACGTGTTCACCGCGCAGGGTTGGCACCAGTCTTACAGGTGTTCACCACGCAGGGTTGGCACCAGTCTTACAGGTGTTTACCGATCAGGGTTGGCACCAGTCTTACAGGTGTGCACCACTCAGGGTTCGCACCCTTACAAGTGTTCACCACTCAAGGTTGGCACCACTCTTACAGGTGTTCACCACTCAGGGTTGGCACCAGTCTTACAGGTGTTCACCACGCAGGGTTGGCACCAGTCTTACAGGTGTTTACCGATCAGGGTTGGCACCAGTCTTACAGGTGTGCACCACTCAGGGTTTGCACCCTTACAAGTGTTCACCACTCAAGGTTGGCACCACCCTTACAGGTGTTCACCACTCAGGGTTGGTACCACTCTTACAAGTGTTCACCACTCAGGGTTGGTACCACTCTTACAGGTGTTCACCACGCAGGGTTGGCACCAGTCTTACAGGTGTTTACCGATCAGGGTTGGCACCAGTCTTACAGGTGTGCACCACTCAGGGTTTGCACCCTTACAAGTGTTCACCACTCAAGGTTGGCACCACTCTTACAGGTGTTCACCACTCAGGGTTGGTACCACTCTTACAAGTGTTCACCACTCAGGGTTGGCACCACTCTTACAGGTGTTCACCACTCAGGGTTGGAACCACTCTTACAAGTGTTCACCACTCAGGGTTGGTACCACTCTTACAGGTGTTCACCACTCAGGGTTGGTACCACTTTTACAGGTGTTCACCACTCAGGGTTGGCACCACTCTTACAAGTGTTCACCACTCAAGGTTGGCACCACTCTTACAAGAGTTCACCACTCAGGGTTGGCACCAGTCTTACAGGTGTTCACCACTCAGGGTTGGTACCACTCTTACATGTGTTCACCACTCAGGGTTGGTATCACTCTTACAAGTGTTCACCACTCAGGGTTGGTACCACTCTTACAGGTGTTCACCACTCAGGGTTGGTACCACTTTTACAGGTGTTCACCACTCAGGGTTGGAACCACTCTTACAAGTGTTCACCACTCAGGGTTGGAACCACTCTTACAAGTGTTCACCACTCAGGGTTGGTACCACTCTTACAGGTGTTCACCACTCAGGGTTGGTACCACTCTTACAGGTGTTCACCACTCAGGGTTGGCACCACTCTTACAGGTGTTCACCACTCAGGGTTGGCACCAGTCTTACAGGTGTGCACCACCCCATACCACCAAAAAACCAACAGCAGGCACCTTCACTGCGGAAGCTGAGGTAGATGAAGACACTGATGGGAAGGAGGAGGAGGAGCAGGAGGCCGAGGAGCAACAGCTGTGTCTTCTTCCTTCGCAGGCGTCCCATGTCATCTCTACAAGCAAGTGTCAGTGTACGTCAACTAGTCTGTTAAGTTGAATACCCAAAATGAATTGTAAAATAATCTGTATGCAGTAAAAATAGGAAATGCTTTATATGCTGACTTAACAACAGCAGCATATGGAGCCATTGGAGGCAATGTTTAATACTTTAGTAGCACTGAATTAACAACAGCAGCATATGGAGCCAATGGAGGCATTGTTTAATACTTCAGTAGCACTGACTTAACAACAGCAGCATATGGAGCCACTGGAGGCAATGTTTAATACTTCAGTAGCACTGACTTAACAACAGCAGCATATGGAGCCACTGGAGGCAATGTTTAATACTTCAGTAGCACTGGCTTAACAACAGCAGCATATGGAGCCACTGGAGGCAATGTTTAATACTTCAGTAGCACTGGCTTAACAACAGCAGCATATGGAGCCAATGCTTAATACTTCAGTAGCACTGGCTTAACAACAGCAGCATATGGAGCCACTGGAGGCAATGCTTAATACTTCAGTAGCACTGGCTTAACAACAGCAGCATATGGAGCCACTGGAGGCAATGCTTAATACTTCAGTAGCACTGGCTTAACAACAGCAGCATATGGAGCCACTGGAGGCAATGCTTAATACTTCAGTAGCACTGGCTTAACAACAGCAGCATATGGAGCCACTGGAGGCAATGCTTAATACTTCAGTAGCACTGGCTTAACAACAGCAGCATATGGAGCCACTGGAGGCAATGCTTAATACTTCAGTAGCACTGGCTTAACAACAGCAGCATATGGAGCCACTGGAGGCAATGCTTAATACTTCAGTAGCACTGGTTTAACAACAGCAGCATATGGAGCCACTGGAGGCAATGCTTAATACTTCAGTAGCACTGGCTTAACAACAGCAGCATATGGAGCCACTGGAGGCAATGTTTAATACTTCAGTAGCACTGGCTTAACAACAGCAGCATATGGAGCCACTGGAGGCAATGTTTAATACTTCAGTAGCACTGGCTTAACAACAGCAGCATATGGAGCCAATGTTTAATACTTCAGTAGCACTGGCTTAACAACAGCAGCATATGGAGCCAATGTTTAATACGTCAGTAGCACTGGCTTAACAACAGCAGCATATGGAGCCACTGGAGGCAATGTTTAATATGTCAGTAGCACTGGCTTAACAACAGCAGCATATGGAGCCACTGGAGGCAATGTTTAATACGTCAGTAGCACTGGCTTAACAACAGCAGCATATGGAGCCATTGGAGGCAATGTTTAATACTTCAGTAGCACTGGCTTAACAACAGCAGCATATGGAGCCACTGGAGGCAATGTTTAATACGTCAGTAGCACTGGCTTAACAACAGCAGCATATGGAGCCACTGGAGGCAATGTTTAATACGTCAGTAGCACTGGCTTAACAACAGCAGCATATGGAGCCACTGGAGGCAATGTTTAATATGTCAGTAGCACTGGCTTAACAACAGCAGCATATGGAGCCACTGGAGGCAATGTTTAATACGTCAGTAGCACTGGCTTAACAACAGCAGCATATGGAGCCATTGGAGGCAATGTTTAATACTTCAGTAGCACTGGCTTAACAACAGCAGCATATGGAGCCACTGGAGGCAATGTTTAATACGTCAGTAGCACTGGCTTAACAACAGCAGCATATGGAGCCACTGGAGGCAATGTTTAATACGTCAGTAGCACTGGCTTAACAACAGCAGCATATGGAGCCACTGGAGGCAATGTTTAATACTTCAGTAGAACTGGCTTAACAACAGCAGCATATGGAGCCACTGGAGGCAATGCTTAATACTTCAGTAGCACTGGCTTAACAACAGCAGCATATGGAGCCACTGGAGGCAATGCTTAATACTTCAGTAGCACTGGCTTAACAACAGCAGCATATGGAGCCACTGGAGGCAATGCTTAATACTTCAGTAGCACTGGCTTAACAACAGCAGCATATGGAGCCACTGGAGGCAATGCTTAATACTTCAGTAGCACTGGCTTAACAACAGCAGCATATGGAGCCACTGGAGGCAATGCTTAATACTTCAGTAGCACTGGCTTAACAACAGCAGCATATGGAGCCACTGGAGGCAATGCTTAATACTTCAGTAGCACTGGCTTAACAACAGCAGCATATGGAGCCACTGGAGGCAATGCTTAATACTTCAGTAGCACTGGCTTAACAACAGCAGCATATGGCGCCACTGGAGGCAATGCTTAATACTTCAGTAGCACTGGCTTAACAACAGCAGCATATGGAGCCACTGGAGGCAATGTTTAATACTTCAGTAGCACTGGCTTAACAACAGCAGCATATGGAGCCACTGGAGGCAATGTTTAATACTTCAGTAGCACTGGCTTAACAACAGCAGCATATGGAGCCAATGTTTAATACTTCAGTAGCACTGGCTTAACAACAGCAGCATATGGAGCCACTGGAGGCAATGTTTAATACGTCAGTAGCACTGGCTTAACAACAGCAGCATAGGGAGCCACTGGAGGCAATGTTTAATACTTCAGTAGCACTGGCTTAACAACAGCAGCATATGGAGCCACTGGAGGCAATGTTTAATACTTCAGTAGCACTGGCTTAACAACAGCAGCATATGGAGCCACTGGAGGCAATGTTTAATACGTCAGTAGCACTGGCTTAACAACAGCAGCATATGGAGCCATTGGAGGCAATGTTTAATACTTCAGTAGAACTGGCTTAACAACAGCAGCATATGGAGCCATTGGAGGCAATGTTTAATACTTCAGTAGCACTGGCTTAACCGCAGCACAAATGAATGTATATGTTATACATCAGTGCAAGGATATCAAGTGAAGTAAATGTTTTTTTAACTGCTGGTTTAGCTAAATACTTACACAAAGCACATGTTTTTGTTGTTTGTGCAAAGATATAAATTCTAGATGGAATGTTTTTAGTTTTCACATTTGGATCCAGAAAAAAATGCACCCAATTTCTTAACTTAGTTGTAACAGCATAGTGGTCACTCTCTCTTGAATGGACACTCACCGTTTACATTATTTCAATGTAAAACACTGGACACTTCTCACGTATGGACACTATTTCTTGGAGACTGGAACCACTAAGCAGATATTTCAAATGTATTTGACTTACATGTATTGGAATTCGTTTTACCAGCTGCATAGAATGATTCTCCTTCTCTGGCTGGCGCATTTTCAATGCCCAGTCTGCAACAGGAAAACAGACTGTCACTGACATATCTGGTCAGTGTTCTTACAATATAACCAATCCACATATGTGCAACCAAAATGTTCTTCTAGTACACGTTGTGTTACCAATCACTACCCTCTTTGTTAAAAATTTGGTCAAACACAACCACTACATAACTTCATATATATATATATATATATATATATATATATATATATATATATATATATATATATATATATATATATATATATATATATATATATATATATATATATATATATATACATACATACATATACATATATGTATATATATATATATATATATATATATAAATATATGTATGTATATATATATATATATATATATATATGCATGTATATATATAAATTAATAACAAAAACATTAAAATATATATAAATATATATATCAAAATGTCTTATCTTGTTTAGAATATTGGTCAACACTCCTAAGGAGTCAAACAGTCAGGGTTGTGTGTTCATGGAGTGATTGCTGCTTAGTCGTGGCTGAAATGCCACAATTGACACTGTGTGGGCTGGAGGTGGGTTCCAACATACAAGGGTAAATGACCATTGATGGCTTTGTAGAACATGGTGAGATGTCTGTTTGCTCTTCTGGTGGTTACCGAGTTAGTTGTTCCCAGTGTAAATTCATTATCATTTCTGACACAAAACCCATTTCTCTGGCATATTCCTATTTAACAACAGTATTTGTATAATTCAAATTTAAATAGTTACGTTTGTTGTTCAAACATAATGTGGCGATTGATTAAACTTGAACAATGGTATATCAAAAAAAAATTATTCTATCATCAGTTCAAATTATGTAAATGATATGTACTATGAAGTATGAACCACCTTCTGTGATAAATGCGGACATCTTTATTCTTATAGTAGTTTTCATTCAACTATTGGTCAACGATGACTTGACATGGATTTGTCAGCACTGTCCACCAGACACACACACGGCTGATGTGGAATGGCCTGCTTCTTAGAAAGCCTTTTGTAGTGGTTCTGTTACTATTTACACGTTATTCATTCCCGCCAAACTTGGTGTGTCTACCATGTTTTTACTACTTTTATCCTAAGTGTATGAAATGTACTATGCCAATCCAGTTGATATACCACCAGATATCGATGCTAATAACAAGGAACAGAAATGTGAATTTCCTAGAGTAAATGTCTTGGTGTAAATTATCCAGTTCTGAGTGGAAACAAATTTGATGTGCTGGAAATGCGTTTTCAGCAACACATTTTCAAGTAAAGAAAACTGTTAATACCTTGATAACTGTCAATATAATTAACTTTATTTCAGACTCCCCACCGACAGACATACAGGTACATGGAATACAGTAACATGACTTCAATTCTTAAAATGACAGTGCCGTCAGACATGGGGTCAATTACATGATATTGATTCCAATTACACACTAATTACAAAAACAAAATACCATTTCCAATGTAACTGATCCCAAGTCTGAATGTAAATGTCCTCATTACTGGTAGTAACATAACCACATCTAGTGTCTCATTTTCATCAGTATAATCGCTATCTAACTGCATCCATGTAACAATCTGATCACTAATAGTCTCCTATGTCAATATGATAGCATTTACAAAATATCTTTATAGAACTAGTCTAGTTTGGTGGTATAATTCAGGAAAGCCCTATACACATTCCTGTTCATCAAGAGTACTGTTGACCTATACACATTTTTAAATGAATTTTATATTAAAAATTTATTATATCATATTTTTATTCTTGCCGAAAACATTGATCCTGGTAACATTTTAGTTAAAATAATTGTATTTAGTTATATCATGTTAGATTTTACTTATCATTTTTAATTACATGTATATTTAATTAGTTTACGTTTTAAATTAATTGTTATAGTTTTAACAGTTGTATATGTAATGTTTATGTATAAATTTTTTAGTACAGAATATACATCTTGGAGTGGAGTTGCTTTACTCATTGCAATTTAATTATGAATAGTTTCCGTAATCAAATTCAATTTAGTTAGCAATATTAAAAAACTTAATATGACTAATATATTATATATATTTTATTATTTATTATTATTAATGTGTATTATTTTGTTATTATTATTTAATTCTTATTATATTATGCCAGATTTATTTTAAAATAATTATTAGTAGTAGTATCTTAATCTATTTATTTGTTTATTTAGCCATTCTAGAATGTGTTATTAATTTCTATATGCTGCGAAGCGCAACGAACA
Source organism: Lamellibrachia columna (assembly GCA_963662155.1). Classification (NCBI taxonomy): domain Eukaryota; kingdom Metazoa; phylum Annelida; class Polychaeta; order Sabellida; family Siboglinidae; genus Lamellibrachia; species Lamellibrachia columna. The sequence goes on from OY759271.1 coordinate 50,284,597, forward strand.
ATCTTGGATCTGGCATTATATGAAATAAAATATATTATTATTATTATTGCCTGGAATCACCAGATATATAAGATGAAGTCTAGTTTTAATAAGTTCAATTTAATGTTTCTTTCAAATCTAGAAACACACCATGTTCTGCGTCACTGTGTAATCTCTCAAAAGAAGTGTGCATGATTTTCCTTTCAACAGTGACACCCATATATATATATATATATATATGGGTATATATATACTGTATATATATATATATATGTATAGTAATCTCCAGTCCTGTCAGTATGTTTCTGGTCCAGGCTGAGCAACAAGCCACAACACTATCCAAAGTGAAAATAGTCAACTCCCTCCTTGAGGCCCAATGAGACGAGATTCTGTTCAAAAGATCCAGCAGTCAAGTCCTGCTTCACGCAAATTATTATTGGAGGTGTTGCCTCTCTAAAATGTATAATGGGCACCTTTGGTTTTGGTCGTTGCTCAGAATCTTCATATGTATAAAAGCCCTTAGAGATCTTCTTCACATCAACGTCACAGAATGCTGCAACTTTGCTACGATTCACTGAATGTAGGGATCGGTAGAAACGACGACCCTGTTTCCCTGCACTCCAGATGGTGAACGAGGGCCATCTCTCCAGAACCATGTCTTGTAGACGCTGTATTCGTAAATCCCAGATTGTGTCTTTGTGGACTGAAAACGTCTCACACTGTGGATGGTATCTGTAAGTCAACAACGGGGCATCCACACGTACGACAGTGCCACCATGCTTCAGATGTTCATAAAAGAATATCAGATCTTCAGGAGTTCCTTTTCCTGTCTCGTCAAACTTTCCAATGCGATCAAACACTTCTCGTGAGCAGAACCAAGTTGGCATGATCACTGTTGGGCCATGTGACGTGTACGCTTGTGTTAACAGCTGCTCTCTGTCAAGGTTGTTTGCCCATTTTGAGAAACGTTCTGTAGAACCTTCGGGTATTCGCTTGAACTGTGACCCGATCAGTGCATGCTGATGTTGCAATGCTGCGTCGTGCTGTTTGCGGATTCGTTCTTTGCTCATGACGTCATCTGCATCAAGGAAACACAGAAACATGCCATTGCTCTGATGTATGGCACAATTTCTAGCGAATCCCACACCACGAGGTTCCCTAGTGGTGTTCCTGCTCATTACCACAGCGATGTCCTTCTCCTCAAATCGCTTACACCACCTGTCTACCAACAGGCTGCTCCCGTCTGTACAGCAGTCATCATAAATGGACACCTCAAGGGCTCCACTGAAGTCTTGGTTGTAGACCGACTTGAGACACTCATCCAGCCACTGTTCTGCATTGTGCACTGGGAGGATCACTGACACATCGACGGACATCTCTGTGCATGCGTATTGGTATACCCGATTGGCTGAAAGCATGCAGGGATATCATTCAGCATCAGATATATTCCTTTCTTCCATTGCTCACAATTTCCTCTATCAGAAATTATTACTTTTGTCAGTCATGTGGGGTCCAGTGAGTAGTCCTACATCATCCTAATACACATATTCTTAATGCTTCATTGTCTTCAGTGATGACAACTTTGCTAGGTTATTCCATGCTTCAATGTGTGGTAGACTAGTAACTAATATCCACGGGGGAATTTTAATAATAATAATAAAGTTTTATTTCAGGCAATAACAGTATGTCCATGAATAACTACATAAATAAAAACAGTATATTTTAAAAATATACAAGGATGCAAACAACTGAATCCAAAATTTCAACATATGATACGTGCTGCTAATTCCAATGTTCTGAATAACAGGATTCAGCAACTTGTCAATCCTAGTCATTGAGCTATAATTTAGTTTTTCTGGTGATGCCTTTACAAGAGTTGACATTAGCTATAGCAAACACATGGCTAGCGCCACATCTCATAGGCAGAAACTATTGTGTTAAATTTATTTACTTTTGTTGGCAAGTGTCACATGAAATGTTAATTTATAGCACAAATTTTTAATCAAGACGATGTTTGCCAAATATTTTCTGCCGAGCAAGTGCTCTCTGTTTCTGCCTATGAAATAATTTTTTGAGATGTAGCGCTAGCCACGTGTTTGCTATTGCTAATGCTTCCAAAACTGTGGTTCAAAGTATTTCAAAAATAATGTATCTATGAAAACTATGAATCTACAATGTTGTGTTTACAAGAACAAGAAGTTTATTTTTGACCTCAATTTTTTTTTTAAATAATGAAATAATAGAGATATGCATTTACACAAATAAAATATATACACATATATAATAATACTAATGTGCAAACATCTTTATTTGAAACCAGTATAGATAACCATAATTAATTAAAACAAAAACCTTTTAATGTTAAAACAAGTAGGGATCAGTGGCTCCCATTAAGACATACTGTCGCTATCATAGGAGCCACTCCAGTTATGACTAATAATTTGTTTGGCCTTTTTAATTACATGTCTATCTCAATTATATAAGCATGTGGATTTTATCTGGCAGTGTTTTTTATACCTGCTAATATGACATGAATAACAGTTTGGAAGTGTACATGTGTCTTTATATGTTTGCAGAAGAAAGTTTTTTGCATAAATTGTAAAGCCTCGCAGGCTATGAGTATATATCTTTTCTTTCACTATATCAGGAGTGTTGTTTATAATGAATGGCAAATTATATTTAAGAATTTTTTTTGCAAATTAAGGTATAGTTCTGGCAGTATGTATATTTTTAGATTTCCGAGTGTCATGAAGGTGTATATTATCATTTGGAGTAATCTGCCAGTTTAATAAATAAACAGGTAAATGCCTATTGCAACTTTAATTGATCTTCTATCTTTAACAAATTAAGTTGCTTAAAAAGTGGCTCAGTATGTGAATTATATTCGCTTAAAGTTATTACACTGTATTATATATATAATTATATTTTTATTAATCTGTTTCCTTTGTATCCCCATGCCATAATACAATAGTTTATATGGGATAATATTAATGAGTTATATAAAAAAAAATTATTTCTAGAGGCAATACATATTTTAGCCTATTTAATATGCCAATAATTTTTGCACATTTATTAGATATTTTTTCTGTATGTTTTTTCAAATTTAAATTTGAATCGAAGGATTTTAAGTGTAAGGGAATGTATACCTTTACTGGGGACATGAAAAATCATATATTTAGCTTTATTTATATTTAACCATTCAACAACTTTGGAAAGTTCAGCATTTATTACAGATTCAATTGTGTTATCTTGTGTATTATCCCTAAAAGATGTTAAAGTATTAAATAATGTTGTGTCATCTGCATACATTATAAATTTAAATATGCTACTAGCTTGTGAGAAGTTATTTATATATATATATGATAAATAACAATGGCCAAAGGATTGAACCTTGTGGGACACCAACTGCTATTGGAAGAATTTCAGATTTTATTTCTTCAATTTCAACATACTGTTTCCGATTATTTAAATAATTTTTTAACAGAAGTAGACCTGCATCATCAATGCCATAATATTTCAATTTGTTTAATAAAATTGTGTGTGGTCAGTTGTGTCAAAAGCTTTAGAGAGGTCGAGAAATATGTTAATTGGAACGTCATTTTTATCCATTTGCATTACGATTATATCTACTAGTTCTAGTGCAGCATATTCAGTTAAATGGTTAGGTCTAAAACCGTACTGATTATCAAAAAGCAGTTTAGTATCATTGAAATATGATGATAACTGAGTAAAAATTATTATTGGAAGTAGAGAAATGGGCCTGTAATTTTTAAATAATGTAGGATCATCTTTCTGTTGGTACTATTTTTTGTAAATGTCTTTGATTTTGTCACTGAGGCAAAGTAAACATGAAGGCAAAATTATGGACACGTTTCATTGTCACAGAGTGAACCAGAACACTGGCAATGTCCATGCTTACGGTGTTACAGGCAAATTTTAATATGTATACTCCATGGTAGAGGACTCTGAAAGGTATCTGTTTTTTTAATGTGTGTGTGTGTGTGTGTGTGTGTGTGTGTGCGTGCGTGCGTGCGTGCGTGCGTGCGTGCGTGCGTGCGTGCGTGTGTGCATGCGAGTGTGAGTGTGTGTGCGTGAGCATGCATGGATGTGTGATGATATATATATGTCTGTGTGTGCATGAGCATGCATGCATGTGTGATGATATATATGTGTGTGTGTGTGTGTCTGCATACTGTTGTCAAAAAGCAGAAGAACTGTGCTCCAAATAATTTACTATTATTAGTTATTTAGTTTATCGTCTAATAATTATTGGGCGAAACTGTTCGTAATCAACATGCAAACAATGTCACTTAGTGTTACAGGTTTTATTACAAAACTGAAATATTTTATATTTATGTATGGTTATTGTCGCGTAACTTAGTCTTTGACTTTGTCTTTACTTTACTTTCGGTGATATACCTACAACAATACTTTTATAGACATTAAATATCCACGAAAAAGTACGTTTTCGGCCGCCGGAAATCTCGCCTTTCACTGGATGGAAGTAAAATGGAAGCAGAAGGCGAGCGCATTGCCAAACAAAGTTATTGAGATAAGATAATACAGACTGTCACCGACACTGTCATTCAACAGAAGCCGGCTGACCTGTCAGTCACAGACTGTCAAGTGTTCATTATAAGTATTCTAGGACTAAGGTCGCTTCTATACATCTACCAAACATGCAAACTGCAACATTCATCATCTGGTTACTTACCTAGTTCTATAAAGTTTGAGGAGATCTGTGACCTATTCTTGTCTCATTTTAGCTTCCGTCCATCTCCCTTCTCCACTTCACGCAGCCATTATACACAAGAAATCTAGTGTCGCCACCTGGCGGAGCGTTTGCTGCCATCTGGCGGAAAGTCACCCACTGACAGACACTACGGCCGGAAGTTGTGGTAAATCGGCAAGCCCGTTTTTGTTACTAAATGTTATTGATTTTTAGCATACATAGCATATGTCAGTTGTACAAATCGAAGGGAAATGCAGGTATTTCATTTAAAAGGTGTAGCCAAGTTCGATAACACTGGGAAGGGTTTCCCGACATATGCGTGGAACTGCCTCGCCGCTCTCTCTTGCTACCAGTGCCAGTGGCAAGTGCTGGCCTGTGTCCGACAGTGGGTCCCGGACAGTTCGGCACATGACGGGTTCCGCCCACGCAGACGGATGTTTCGGCCAACTTCACTGAAAACCGCGTCGCTAATGAATTCAGCTACGATTCGGCCCATGTTAGTAGCGGAATTCTACAAGACAAAATTCTAAAAATTGTTTCGGCCCACGGCCTGATTCGGTAAAAAAGGAAACTATAATTCACAGATTGCGCACAGAAACATTCGTACACGATCACACGCTAATATAATAATAATATATAATAATTATAGAGCAATATCAATAAAATTACAGCGTATTGTCAAGTTTTAGCTTTTTTGTATCTTCGTCTGTATATAATAATGTTTATGTTTAATAAAACAATTTAATTCTTGGCGCATTTGTGTGTTTTTCAAAATTAGTTAGAATTAATTAATTAGAATATAAAATAAAATAGAAAATAAAATTTCCCAGTTACAACACGCAAACCGTCTAATCGAAAAAATAACGAACGTAATAAGGCCCATGGAGCCCATGTCCCAGTTACAACACCCAAGACGCAAACAGTAGCAAGTCGGTCCAGTTAGCGAAAATAAAGAACGTAATAAGGTTCACAGACCCTATTTCCCAGTTAATCGTTACGGTCCACGGAGTCCGCTGGCACCGGTTGTATACACGGTTGATTCGGCCCATGCGAGCGAAAACACTTAACTCTTCACTGGTTGAGAAAACGGTTAGTTCAGACCATTGCCCACCCGTTATGGGCAAAAACATCTGACACTCTGACAGTTACTTGTATGTATACACCATTCCATGTAAAATAATGTTGTTCCAGTAATTACATATGTGGGCTATCTCTGAATCTTTTTAGGGACTTAGTTTTAGCCATTTTGGCTACTATAGTCCCCCAATTTTTTTTAGCCAAATACAAATTGCCCTGGCCAATTTTTTTAATGTGCATTAAGTCAGTGACAAACATACATGTATTCTGCATGCTTTTCAACAAAAATGGTGGTGGCCAAATTGTTTAGCCAGATCCGATGCCATGTGGCCTATGGCTATGGCCACTTAGCATATATATCCAGTTTATAACAAAACATCACAGATACAGGTACCAGTCAGAATGGCGACAAACCAAAACGGTGACAGTATTGGTCGAAACGGCAACAAATATTGGTCAGAACAACACTAATGCAACAGCCATCTTTTAAAGTAAAGCGATCTTGTTCTGATGTTAGATATGTGATGTGATATAAAACACCTACAGATTGAGTACAGAGAGACTACAGACAGGACATCTTACCACATCTCAGTATTGTTGTATGCAAGAGATATTGTGTTGACAGCAATCAATTGACACTAAAGTAAACAGTTGTTTTGCCTCCAAAATTAAGTATAAACTGTCATCTAAGTATTTGTTGTTAGTTTTTCATAAAATATGCTATCGACGATACACCCATCAGTTAATTTGAATCTATGTAAAATGTTTAATTGATGGAAAATAGTAATAGCTTGAAATGTAATAGTAATATATTACATTGCCTTCAGCATGTAATGGTAATAGAAAGGAAACTACGTAATAGTAATATATTACATTGCAATGTAATAGACCCCAGGCCTGGTGTCTAGGGTAGAACAACTTAAAATGGTGCCAATTGTTTGACACCAGATGGCAACACATTTCATTTGTTCCACACTATTAAAATCATTTAGTCCTGCTGATAAGTATGGGTCCTGCCCTAGTTATAGTATGCTTAATAGGTCAAATACAGTATGTCTACTATGATTTTACAGCAAGATATTTTAAAAAAATTGTCAAAAAATACAGATTGGCCATGACTAAAGTTACAGCATTGCTGTAGCTTTGTCATCCAGAATGTCATACTATTAGTACCCAGAATGCATTTGTCTAAATGCCATAACCCATAATTTTAGCCATTCCGATACAGATTTGTCAAATTTATTACTTATACATTTTGGAATATAAAAGCTAAGTTCAATTTATACTGTTGACCTCTGACATTTGTTGCTTAGGGCGCATTACATTTGTTGCTTAGGGCGCATTACACTTTGGCCACCTGCAGCAGACCTGTTCACGCAAACATCATTTCAATTCCTATTGAAGCATTCAGCCATGTTGCAGTTGCTGTGCGAAAGCTAGTTCCATCACTGAAATCCCATCACTGTCTTTTGCCAGACCTGTGCTCATTTATACGAATGAGTAAAATGAGGCAAAGCGGGGTGGTTGAAATTGAGGGGGTGACTGAAGTTTTGCTCTTAAGTCTCATTTCAAATGTTCACAAGTACTTTGTACTGCATATTTTATTTTCAGCCCTAGTGAAGTGGTGGGAACTCATGGCCCCTAGGACTATACAGGTATTCTGTCATACCTGCAACTTTCTGCTGCTTACCTACAGAAAGGGGGGCAAAGGTCAACTTATTAAAATACACTTGCACAAGATCCTTACAGACTACACAAAGGTGAAAGGCATATGTCCAGGCTGTGGTGTACAGTTTGGCCGTGAAGCGGTCATCAAAAACAGGCCGGCCTTGCGGGTTATTGGAGGAAAAGTGTTCTGGAAAGGCTGAAGTACCGCAAGACCAAACATGGCAGGTAATGTCATAACTGTACCATTGTTCGCTAAATAAAATAAACGACTTGATGACACAGATGGGATATCATATATATTATTGAATTTTTATTTACTATTTTGTTTTGGGTCAAAATTCATTCAAATTAAATGAACAATTTATTTGTCACTTTTGTTTGATTTCACACAAATGCTAGACACATGTAGGAGTAGCATATATTAAGTTCAACATTTTGTCATCAGATGCACATGAAGAACTGAGACGAGTCTCGGAGCAGCTGGAGCAGGTGGAGGAGCAACTTACTGCGCTCCTGGAGCAACAGGAGCAACTACTCCGGAAGAAAACATTGCTCCAAGATGCTATAGAGAATGCTGCATCGACTGTCACTGGCAACACTAATTGGCAGAAGGAAGGTACAGAGTATGGTTGGACGATGACTACATTATGTACTTAGATATTTTCTGTTATATACACACTGTAGAGCAGTAAATATACACAGGAATAAAACTTTGTTGACTGAATAGCAAAGATGATATGCACGATTTTTGGGGAGCTAATAGGAGTCATGAGTGAATTATTACTGTTACTGTGGCAGAAATAGTTGGGGTCATCTTAAAGTCGCAATTAGTCGTCCCATAGTTTTGAGGGCATCAGTAGGTCGGTGGTGTGCCTGCTAACTTGGCCCCAGTATCAGTTTAACCCAGCAACTGCAAACTGTAGGGCCAGTTGTGCAGGGGTGTCATGGATCTAAACATCCTCCGTACTTGCTGTGAGAGCGGTCCTGTGCCACAGCGCAGTGAGCGCACATACATATCTTCATTGGATATAATTCCATTAGGCCAGCGCATGCCCGATGTCGATTGTAGGTGGCGTCTTTGGCAGGCATCTAGCTTATGAAGCAGAGTGGTCGGTGGTTGGTAATAGGAGCCACAAATTATCAAAGTCAATAGTATTGAATATGAATTGTTAGAAAACAGCGCAAAAAGCTACTTCCAGTGATACATAGATTTATGCAAGTTATAAACTCTGCGTCACATCTTCAGTTCAATGCATCTTTGGCCTGACTTCAAGTCGGCATGGTTGTAGCTGAGTGCATTTTGATGTTCAGAGCTTTATTTATATGATGGCTGCACCTTTCCTCATGACCACCAAACATTTTATTATAATTGAAGGGATATTGCATGTATTTATATGAAGAAGAAAAAATTTCAGTTATGTGATTCCTTGTCCACAGCATGCAATTAAACGAACCCTTTAAAAAAATTTACATTTATAATTCTTGCACAATTATTACTGGCATCATTGGTCAGAGAGTGAATTAATGCCACAGTCAATGTATTTTTTTGACCAAATTTTAATGTTTTTGTATGCAACCAATTTGTCTAAAAATTATATTTTGATATGGCTGTTTGTGTCATAGGTTCCAATTGGCATACATAGTTTCAGCAAAGTCAGGATGGTGAGATTTCTTATTTCTTGGTGACATTGATCTACATGTAATATGGAATCACCTACAAGCTTAATTAATTACATCTGTGCAATTATCAGTGCAAGCTAAATATGCTTGGTAACCATGATCCGTTATCCTTTTTAAGCGTATCTCGTTTTATGATCACAAACACTTTCTAATTCGTAATCATAAATAAATAAAAACTCACTCACATGCACAATAACTGAGTTTACATATACACTGTGTACAATGGTCATTTACGTTTACACAACCCGATTGTACATTGCAGACTTTACATGGTCAAATCGTCTGAAGGAGCTGAGCAAGTCTGTGTTCAAGATCTCAAAGTTTCGCTCACTTCAACTCGAGACGATGAATGCGACATTATCGGGCAAGCACTGCATTCTCATCATGCCTACAGGAGGTGGCAAGAGTCTTTGTTTCCAACTGCCTGCACTCGTCAGCAAAGGTAACAGATTCACTGCTCCACAGTTGCACTATGCATGGGCAGACCCACAACATCATTATCTTTGTACAACCTATACAATGGCATGCCCCAGCAGCATATCAGATCATTACAGTGTTGTTTTTCTTCTGTCTTCTGCAAACCCAGTGCCTGCTCATACTATGAGGCCTCTACACGATATCCGTGGAATAAATCATGACCGATTTTAGGCTGATCTATTGGAACATCTCGCTTCTGTGGATATTAATATGGATGTGAGTGCTGTGGTTGACCAGTACGAATGAAAACGTCCCGACGCAAGGAACCCTGGTATAATGATGACATACACAGTGCCAGAGTATTGAGACGTTCAAGTGAGAAGAGGTGGAGGAAAACGAAGCTCGAGATCCATCGACAGATTTATGTACAGCACCGAACTGCGGTCAACGCCATGATCACCCGAGCTAAGTGGCCTTACTATGAATCAGTGCTGTCATCACTTGACCAACGGACATGCTTTCGTGTGGTCAACACCCTGCTAAAGCCACCGAGCACTAGTCGACCACAATCATCAAGCACTGAGAAACTGGTGCAGTGACTTCGCTACTTATTTCGCTGAAAAAACACAAGGAATCAGAGTGCAGATCCAGAAGAAGCTGATAAGTGATAAAGAATTTTCTGATTACGTCGTCCATGTTAGCAGCCAACCAGTATCATACTAACTAAATCGACTACTACCTACGACTGACGAGGAATTGAGGAACATCATCAAACTGTGCAGTCTAGATGCCTGCCCAACTGAACTCCTGAAGAGAACATTGCATATCCACATTCCCTATTTGGTGGCCATAGTAAATAACAGCTTCGAACAAGGAATATTTTCTAACACGCTGAGAACTGCGGTTGTGAAACCACTGCTGAAAAGTGACACGATAAATAAATATCTACTAAAAAACTACAGACCAGTCTCCAACATATCGTTCATCGGCAAAATGTTAGAGAAAGTTGCAGTCCATCGGCTAAGCTAACAGAACACTTGTGTCATCAAGTCGTTTATTGAATGAATGGACTGTACGAAGAATACCAGTCTGCATACAAGACGCTGAACAGTAGCTCTTGACAGGAACCATGCTATGATGTTTGTTACGCTAGATCTATCAGCAGCATTCGACACTATCGATCATGCACACTTGTTGAAACTTCTGCAAGATGAATACGGTGTGCGTGGAACGGCACTAGCTTGGTTCCGGACATACATGGAAGACCGCACCTATCGCGTCCAGATTGACTCAACAACATCAGAGCATATTCCTCTACAGTGTGGTGTACCACAGGGCTCGGTCCTTGGGCCAGTTATGTTTACTCTGTACACTCGTATGCTAAAGTTAAATGATGACAAAACTGAGATGATTATTGTTATATCAAAACATCATCTCAAGTTATATGGAGTTTGCTCTATGACCATTGGAGCTTACATCATTTCACCAGTAGACTGCATAAAAAATTTGGGAGTTAATATGGATCAACATCTGACGATGACACATCATGTGACAGCTGTGTGTGCTGCTTGTAATTATCATCTATACAGACTATCATCAATACGTCACTATCTCACAACAGAAGCCACCAAAAGTGCTGTAAACGCACTTGCGACCTCTCGCCTAGATTACCGTAATTCGCTCTTTGTTAACCTTCCGGCATCACAGATACTTCAACTGGAACGAGTACAGAACAATGCTGCTAGACTAACTACGCGCACCAATTTAAGGGGCTTACACTGGCTGCCGGTAGCAAGTCGAATACATTTCAAGGTGCTGCATTAGGATTCTCACCAGATTTTAAGGTTTTGTAAATGATTTTATTTATTTATTTCTAAAGTAATTTTATTTATTTATTTAGTGTTTACACATGTGTGTTTATATTTTAAAAGTATTTTATATTTCAGTGAAAAGTATTTTATACCATGTTCAGCGCATTGATCCATATAGTGGGAATTAGCGCTTTTAAAAATTCTGTATTATTATTATTATAACCTTTTATTCCCTTTTTGGAGTGGCCGCTCAAATCCTCCTCTGCCCCGATGTCTTGTTCATTGCGTCCTCCTCCATAAATCTGCCACCTCCGTGTCTCCTCATTACATCCCTCATTCTTGTCCTTGTCCTCTGCTGTATCTTCCATCCACTGGCCAGTCCACGCCTGCTTTATCATGCCATGTTCCTCTCTGTATGCAACATGACTGAACCACTGTATGGACACTGGCAACTAGTGCAATGTATGCAGCTTCATTGCATGAATGCTGTGTGGTTTGATTGGAGATCATACCACATCAGTTATTGAAAAGTCAAAATAATGAGTCCTGTAGTGTAATATGTTTATAACATTTTAAATATGATTAGTTACATAATCATGTTGATTATAGGATCCTGTTACGGTTATACACTTAGTAAACTTTTTAATTTATTGTTGAGTTGCATTCATAATATAATCATATCTTGGTCAAAATTGTCATATCTTCCCTGTTGTACCCTATCCCACGGACTCTGCCTCTGTTGTCATGTCTTCCCGTTGTACCCTATCTTAGGGACTCTTCCGCCATTGTCATGTCTTCCCTGTTGCACCCTATCCCATGGACTCTGCCTCCATTGTTGTACCTTCCTCGTTGTACCCTATCCCAGGGACTCTGCCTCTGTTGTCATGTCTTCCCCATTGTACCCTATCCAAAGGACTGCCTTTGTGTCATGTCTTCCCCATAGTACCCTATCCCACGGACTCTGCCTTTGTTGTAATGTTTCCCCATTGTACCCTATCCCAGGGACTCTGCCTCTGTTGTCATATCTTTCCCATTGTACCCTATCCTATGGACTCTGTCTCTGTTGTCATGTCTTCCCCATTGTACCCTATCCCAGGCACTCTGCCTCCATTGTCGTGTCTTCCCAGTTGTACCCTATCCCAGGGACTCCTCCATTGTAAATTTCAGCACCAGGTGACGCCACTGCTGTTCCTCCACTTGCAGGTGTCACTCTGGTTGTGTCGCCACTCGTGTCGCTGATGGAGGACCAGCTCATGTCCCTGCATGACTTACACGTTGATGCGACTCTGCTGAATGCGTCAAGCACGAAGGAAGACGTCAAACGTGTGCATGACGCCATGGTAGACCCAGGGGCGACACTCAAGATGTTGTACGTGACGCCAGAGAAACTTGCAAAGAGCAAACGCTTCATGGCCCGACTGGAGAAGATGCATCAAGCTGGCCGCTTCGCACGGCTCGTTATTGATGAGGTCCATTGCTGCTCCCAGTGGGGACATGACTTCAGGCCAGGTGAGGTTAATTGCTGCTCCCAGTGGGGACATGACTTCAGGCCAGGTGAGGTTCATTGTTGCTCCCAGTGGGGACATGACTTCAGGCCAGGTGAGGTTAATTGCTGCTCTCAGTGGGGACATGACTTCAGGCCAGGTGAGATTCATTGCTGCTCTCAGTGGGGACATGACTTCAGGCCAGGTGAGGTTCATTGTTCCTCTCAGTGGGGATATGACTTCAGGCCAGGTGAAGTCCATTGTTGCTCTCAGTGGGGGCATGAATTCAGGCCAGGTGAAATCTACTGGTGCTCTCAGTGGGGGCATGACTTCAGGACAGGTGAGGTTAATTGCTGCTCTCAGTGGGGACATGACTTCAGGCCAGGTGAAGTCCATTGTTGCTCTCAGTGGGGACATGACTTCAGGCCAGGTGAAGTCCATTGTTGCTCTCAGTGGGGATATGACTTCAGGCCAGGTGAAGTCCATTGTTGCTCTCAGTGGGGATATGACTTCAGGCCAAGTGAGGTTAATTGCTGCTCTCAGTGGGGATATGACTTCAGGCCAAGTGAAGTCCATTGTTGCTCTCAGTGGGGATATGACTTCAGGCCAGGTGAAGTCCATTGTTGCTCTCAGTGGGGATATGACTTCAGGCCAGGTGAAGTCCATTGTTGCTCTCAGTGGGGATATGACTTCAGGTCAGGCCAGGTTTACTGCTCTCAGCGGGGGACATAGAAGACGGTCATATCAAATCACAATTGAAGCACAAGTTTGAGCTAAATGCTGTTTAGGAATATCATAACCTACTAGCAGATTGCCTACTAGACACAGTCTTGATAACTGTATACTTGTTATGGGCTAAACACAGAGGTCTCGCAATGTAGATTTTACTGGTAATGGTCTAGCAATGCAATGCCACTCTACTGGATGTCCAACTTATTGCTACGTGATGCTTTCTGCAGACTACAAGTTCCTGGGAGTGATGCGGCGACAATTTCCTGATGTGCCCATCCTAGGACTGACGGCAACGGCCACCAGCAATGTCGTACAGGATGTAAGGAAGATTCTCCAGCTGTCTGAGTGCCTTGTGTTCCGCGCCTCCTTCAACCGCACCAATCTCTACTACGAGGTCTGTAGTCTGCTAGGTGTTGCACATTAACCATCAATGGCTTGTATGTTCTAATTATGGCCAGGGTTGTTTGATTTAAATCATTGATTTAAATCATGATTTAAATGGCTAAAAAAAAAAAGAAATCATTGATTTATGATTTTTTTTTTTTTACTTCCGGTTTTTTTAATCGCTGATTTATATGAATTTAACACAAATAATTGTTTACAAGCATCGAGATCAACAAAGTTTTGTGTGTTTTTTAATACAAAAGCACAAAGTGCGCACACTTGTGTAGCTGTATTGACACCAGATAGCCTGAAAGTAAAATATTTTATGACATTGTGTAAACCAGATTTAAAAAAAATCAAATAAATAAAAAAAATCAAATAAATAAAAAAAAAAAAAATCAAAGAAATAAAAAAATCTGATTTAAATAAAAAAATACACTTTTATTTTAAAAAAAAAATCATGAATTTTTTCAACACTGGTTATGGTTATGTGATCAACACATTGCAGTCTTTTTTGCAGAGAACAATTCCACCAAGTGTTGTAAGTTGATTAGTTCATGAGAAGATAACCTGTGAAACATGAATAGCTTAATTTATTTTTAAAAGTCCTAAATATCAAGCAGCCATAGTTTGAAAAATACTGGAGCTAGGATGCTCAAATTTTGGTAACATTACGTGTTTATCTTAACAAGGGCTTTCACCAAACTGACTCGTGAAAAAAATATCAATGCAACAAATGTCAGAGATTTTGGTTGAGTTCGTGGAGTAACCCATATACAATAAGTTTGTGCAGTGCAGGGTTAAAAACACTGATGCAACTGTAGACTGCCTTCCACAATCATCTTCTCTCCAACTGGAGCCGAGACCACACTTCTCCAACGCACTCTGTTGTTTGGTTGATTCCTTCGTCTCTCTCCATGTGGTTCCAGACATCGTCATTAAGCTTTTTACTAATAAACAGTTATTTGGTGTTGTCTTCGTCAGTTAGAATGTGCCCCGCTGTTACTAATGTTGCTGCTCGCTTGATTTTTACATAGTTTCTGAGTTTTTTTCTTTTTCTGGTGTTATCTAAACATAATCACCTCAGCTGAACTCCATCTTTCGTACATTTAATCACTAGTTCAGGGATGTTTAATAAGTCACACAAATTTTTTTTAATGCATTCCCATCACATGCTATGATTTGCTTTAAACTGGTAGAATAATTCAGTTGGTTCCATCGCTAAAATGTTCATCACACACTACCTTTGTCCCCCCATACACGCACGCACGCACACACGCACACACACACACGCACACACCCACCATACACGCACACACGAATGCACGCACGCACGCACATACCCACCCACCATGCACGCACGCACGCACGCACACACATACATTACCTTCCCCCCCACACACACACACACACACATACACACACACTATCTTCCCCACACACACACCACACACTACACACACACTCACACACATACACACACACACACACACACACACACACACACACACACACACACACACACATACACACACACTACCTTCCCCTCACACACACCACACACACACACACACTACCTTCCCCCCACACACGCACCACACACATTGTCACACACATTTGCAGTAAAATTTCAATGAGTAAGCATAAATAAAAATTAACCTGTGGTCTAGGTTCGACCAAAGGTGGGAAATCTAAAGGCCAATGTGGATGCAATGCAAAAGCTGATTAACAAAGATTTCCCGGGAAAATCTGGTGAGTCTATTTGGTTGATATATAATGTTGTTCAGAAACAGTTGTTATTGTCAGTGGTCAGTGATTTTTCAGTGACAATGAACTATTTGATTTGATGATGTTTAACAGTTTATCCAATATATAAGATTGAGACATGATTATCAAGAATATTTCTTTTTCCTGCCATATGTGACTGTCTACATGGCTTCTTTGAATACTCAATCCTGTTTGCAGGGATCGTGTACTGTTTCTCACAGAAGGACACAGAAGACGTCGCCCGCGAGTTGCAGGTCAATGGGGTTAAGGCTGCATGTTACCATGGCAACCGCGATGCACAGCAACGCAGCTGGGTGCATAAACAGTGGATGAAAGGAAGTATTCAGGTGGGGTGTTTGTCTCCTGTTTGTGAGTTCTCTGTAAGTGCACAATGCCCAAGTTATGGTTTATAGTGGCATACAATCCCAAGACATTATGTTGTTATTGTGTAATGATTATGTTGTTATCATGTGATTATCATGAATTATTTTGTTCAGCAAAATATTATGACCATTTTCCAGCATGTGATTTTTTGGTAATTTAAACATCCCAAAATGTCAACCAGCGAATAAAATGCTGCTGAAGTAGATGTAGCATGAAGTAGATGTAGCTTGAAGTAGATGTAGCGTGAAGTAGATGTAGCGTGAAGTAGATGTAGCGTGAAGTAGATGTAGTGTTTTGGTAATTAATTGACCAAGGGCCAAGGGCAGTGATTTTTCTCAAATTAAAGCCACAATCTTTGCAGTTGTCAGAAAACTGAATCAGGCTAGCAACCTACTGTGTGTATTTAGATTTTTATTTTAAATAAAGTAGCGACTGTCCACTGTATTCAGGATTTAAATAATATGTATACATATGTCTGATCTGTGTCACCTGTTTCATTGCAGAGAACAATTGTCCTGTAATGACAGAGATTAAATGCTTGTCTCTGTCCCAGGTGGTGGTGGCTACAATAGCCTTTGGCATGGGCATTGACAAGTCTGATGTCCGCTTCGTGATCCACCACTCCCTCAGCAAGTCGATAGAGAACTACTATCAGGAGAGCGGACGAGCAGGTGCGGTCACTCTAGGGCTGGTCAGAGTATAGTGTTGGTCATGTATCGTAGTTATAGAGATAGCATCTCTCATTGTTTCCTTGCAGCGTCCACGTTGGTGCAGTTGTACTTCTCATTTGCTCTTCATATTTGGTGGTCAGTTCTTCAGAGTAGATTTATAAACTCTGGTGTGAACAATATAACTTACCACGGTGGGAATATTCCCACTATTCTTGAAGTGAGCATTTGTCAACATTACTATTGTGTTCTGAAGGGCCTCTCTGGGATGTGGGTGCGTAACACTGATTCAAGAATGTGTGCGTTGTCTATCTGTGTAACTGGCATCTATAGTCAGAAGTGTAATGTTGGCTCCAATAGCTGCCATAACCTCCGAATACAGCAGATAAATGTTTTGTTTACACGTTCCTTGTAAGTGTAAAATATTCCACAGATAAATTGCACTTTGGTTTGAAAACTTTGAAAATGTGATAACAATTAGTGCAGTCATCTTGTCAACACAATAACTCTGCATGCCCCTTGTAAGCTGATCATGCCATGGAATATCACCAGCCATTGTCCCATTGTCTGTCGCTGAACCCAGGTCGCGATGACACGCCAGCATCCTGCATACTCTTTGTGAGTTTTGCTGATGTCTTCCGCCAGAGTACAATGGTGTTCACTGAGCAGACGGGGCTCGAGAACCTCTATGGAATGGTGGCGTATGCCTTCAACCTCAAAACGTTAGTGTCTTTGGTGCGAATTAATTCAAATTAACTTCAGGATGTAAGTTAACTAATCAATCACAGTGCCCCTGTCAGGGTGATACCAGTAGCCAGAATGGCCATTGTGGTTGTTCATGTTGTTTACTCGGCAGTTTCCAACAGTCAGCCAGAATGGCCATTGTGGTTGTTCATGTTGTTTACTCAGCAGTTTCCAACAGTCAACCAGAATGGTCATTGTGGTTGTTCATGTTGTTTACTCAGCAGTTTCCAACAGTCAGCCAGAAAGGCCATTGTGGTTGTTCATGTTGTTTACTCAGCAGTTTCCAACAGTCAGCCAGAATGGCCATTGTGGTTGTTCATGTTGTTTACTCGGCAGTTTCCAACTGTCAGCCAGAATGGCCTTTGTGGTTGTTCATGTTGTTTACTCGGCAGTTTCCAACAGTCAGCCAGAATGGTCATTGTGGTTGTTCATGTTGTTTACTCAGCAGTTTCCAACAGTCAGCCAGAATGGCTTTTGTGGTTGTTCATGTTGTTTACTCAGCAGTTTCCAACAGTCAACCAGAATGGTCATTGTGGTTGTTCATGTTGTTTACTCAGCAGTTTCCAACAGTCAACCAGAATGGTCATTGTGGTTGTTCATGTTGTTTACTCAGCAGTTTCCAACAGTCAGCCAGAAAGGCCATTGTGGTTGTTCATGTTGTTTACTCAGCAGTTTCCAACAGTCAGCCAGAATGGCCATTGTGGTTGTTCATGTTGTTTACTCGGCAGTTTCCAACTGTCAGCCAGAATGGCCTTTGTGGTTGTTCATGTTGTTTACTCGGCAGTTTCCAACAGTCAGCCAGAATGGTCATTGTGGTTGTTCATGTTGTTTACTCAGCAGTTTCCAACAGTCAGCCAGAATGGCTTTTGTGGTTGTTCATGTTGTTTACTCAGCAGTTTCCAACAGTCAACCAGAATGGTCATTGTGGTTGTTCATGTTGTTTACTCGGCAGTTTCCAACTGTCAGCCAGAATGGCCTTTGTGGTTGTTCATGTTGTTTACTCGGCAGTTTCCAACAGTCAGCCAGAATGGTCATTGTGGTTGTTCATGTTGTTTACTCAGCAGTTTCCAACAGTCAGCCAGAATGGCTTTTGTGGTTGTTCATGTTGTTTACTCAGCAGTTTCCAACAGTCAACCAGAATGGTCATTGTGGTTGTTCATGTTGTTTACTCGGCAGTTTCCAACAGTCAGCCAGAATGGCCTTTGTGGTTGTTCGTGTTGTTTACTCGGCAGTTTCCAACAGTCAGCCAGAATGGCCTTTGTGGTTGTTCGTGTTGTTTACTCGGCAGTTTCCAACAGTCAGCCAGAATGGCCTTTGTGGTTGTTCGTGTTGTTTACTCGGCAGTTTCCAACAGTCAGCCAGAATGGCCTTTGTGGTTGTTCATGTTGTTTACTCGGCAGTTTCCAACAGTGAGCCAGAATGGCCTTTGTGGTTGTTCAAGTTGTTTACTCAGCAGTTTCCAACAGTCAGCCAGAATGGCCTTTGTGGTTGTTCATGTTGTTTACTCAGCAGTTTCCAAGTCAGCTAGAATGGCCTGTGTGGTTGTTCATGTTGTTTACTCAGCAGTTTCCAACAGTCAGCCAGAATGGCCTTTGTGGTTGTTCATGTTGTTTACTCAGCAGTTTCCAACTGTCAGCCAGAATAGTCATGAAAAATCTGTCTGAATCACAGTGGTATCAAACACCAGAAAAAAATTTACATATTAATATAAAAGAAAATTTAGTTACCTTTCAGAGTGCATACACATGCTCGCAGAGCTTTCGTGACCCCCTCAGTCATTTCTCAGTTCTTCAGCGTCAAACCGAATCTTTCTCCGGTGTCGTGAATGTATCAGTGATTGTCACATGACAACAGTTACAGGTGGATTGCATACTGGTGGGTAGTTACCCACCAGTATGCAATGTGAGGAAGCTGCGCAAAGCATCATAGGGTAGTGGTTTGTAGTGTATTGGGGCGCAGTGATCGAGAGGCCCAGGGTACGAGTCCAACTACTGCCATTTTGAAACTTGGGCAATTTCGTCCATTGCACTTTGTCCATGTCTATCTGATGAGACACTAAAAGCTGTTGGTCTTGTCTCCTGGTGTTTATGCCAGGGGAAGTAAAATCTACATGGGGAAATCGTGTTCACACAGCCAGTGATCTCAATCTATAAAAAAATACCTTCCGATTTTAGCTGTGATCAGCATTTCTGGGAATATCGATTGCATCAATCATTAGCAAATCGTGTTGGATAGAGTCGATCAGTTTCTTATGGTAGCGCCCTCTGGTGTTTTTTGTGTACTCACAGGCTATGTTATTACTGTCATGATCCAGTTTGAGAAATAGGTTAGTGTTTTGTTTGTCCCCTAGGTGTCGCCGTGCACTGGTGGCGCGTCACTTCGGAGAGAGGTGGGACTCGACGCTGTGTAACGAGATGTGTGACCACTGCAGCCGCACTGACCACACAGGTCAGTGGTCACCAGGCATGGGTTAATTTCAATTGTTAATTGAATTAACTCAATTAAGTTAATTTAATTGAATTAATTAACTTTTCCAGAAAGGCTAATTTAATTTAATTAACTTTACCAAAAGGGGTTAATTTAATTCAATTGAAAAATTCTCAATTTAGTGTTCATTTAACAGTTGATATTACTGGATAGTTCACAGCCCTGTTATCTAGGTGTCTACAGAAGGCCTGCTGTCACTATTCCAGCCACTATCTTGAGTGAGATCAGGTTCAGGCATGTGTGAATGGGAGGGAGAATATCACAAATGCACTCTACCAGTTGGGGTGGGCTGGCCATTCAGGCACCTGTGAATTTGATGGAAGGCCTAGACCAGGGGTCGGCAACCTTTTTGAATGGAGGGCCAAATAATTGTGGTAATTGGCACAATGCAATTATATACCTTGTGTCTAGCAGTTGTATTGACCACTGTTGTGAATAGCACGTCCACGAATATGAATTATTATTATCGTCAAACATCAACGTCTGATTTTGAACAACAGTTGGATTATTCAAAGACACATTATTCAGGTTACGTGTTCTTGGCATGCCGCTGATGCCATATTGACCCGTGTGACACTGACGCCTGTTGCTGGTGATGTTGCTGCGCCAACAAGTGGCCCACACCTGGCTGCAGACTTGTTCCTGCGCGCCTCAGCTCACTTCGGTGTACTACAGGAGTTCTTCATATCGCGCATTCATCTCGGTCACAAGGTGCTGGAACTGCCGGTAGTTTAGACAGCGAGAGCGAACACAGTTTACGTTATTACGTTCTGCATTTTCATCGACTTGCCACACGGGCTTTCCCGTTGGGTGATGGAGTGTGTGAAGAGCTTTGCTTGTCGCCTCCTTAGTCTTGAACCTTTTCCATCAGCGTACAACTCCGTTCGCCATTTCGCTGGCAGGCGACGAACGTTAGTTAAAACAACACATTATCACTCAAACACAAATAAGGTAGTAGGGTAACCTGGGGCAACACGGTCCCTGGAGGTAAGACGGCCCCCACCACGTACTCAAAATATATAACTCTGAACGTTCCAAATCTGGTGCAAAATTAAGTTAATTCTATCTGATACCCGCCCGAAAGTTCAGCAACACGAGACAGACGTAATTAAATCAGTGTGTTTTTAAACTTTTATATGCATTGATCTAATATTTTGCCAATAGTAAAATGGTGAAACTCACCATACAACGGTGTGAATCATGAATCATGAACTTAATTGGTGACATGATAATATTATTAATCAGTTGACAGATCAAACAATACAAAATGTGGAATAGTATGTTGTGCTTTGTATACATCTTATTAAGACACACGTCTCTGGGGCAAGACAGTCCCCATGCATATGGGGCAAGACGGACCCTATGTCTTATCCCACATGCACATGGTCACACTTTGTCAAATGTATTACACATGACCAATTATGTTTAATACATTGAATATAATACGGACATTGCATAATTTACGTTATCCGTAGGCTAGCCCGTAGGCTGTAATTATGATGGAATATCACTACCACCAATATTAGATCATGTATGGATTGCAAGGTATGTATTATATGTTAACTCCCATTTAAATTTAACAACCATAATGGCCTGATATATTACTATCATACCATTTGTATATAATATACATTTTAATTTCAGGCAATAGTTCGTTCATACAGTCGAGCCTCATTATAACGCGGTGGTCGACTTCGGACCGCGCTGTACGCAAGGCGCGTTAGGTGTTCTCATATCTGCCACCAGGGAGCTACTAAACAACAGCGATCGCTGCCCGCTGCACCAAGCCCAAGAACGCTGTCGAAGCCCTGTGTGCTTGCAGCATTGTCTTATACGCCAATATGCAGTTTATGAAACTTATTAAACGAGTATACTAGCATCAACATGTATTATTTTTAAATGTCACACACTCTTGACTTTTGAACTGAATAAAACACATGTACGTAAACCGTTATGGAATAGATCTACTACGATGATGTACTGGACCAATAGGCCTACGAATCGAAAATAATAACCTGGACCTGAGCAGCCGAAAACGTATAAATTATGATTTGACAAAAGTAGTATGTAAGCTGATAAAAAAACAGAAAACGACAATAGGTAGGATTAATAATTGTTTCACTTCGTCTTTCAACTGATCTCGACCAAAGCATAAATTTATTACGCACCACTTAACATCGATTCATCACTTCATGTGCGGATGACGAATTCGTATTTTTGCCCACCGGTAGAGCCTTGGGTTAGGAATTTGACATGTTGGTTTCGCGTCGCGAAAACGATTAAATTTACGATGTAATGGAAGCATGTCATTTCACCCAAGTGTTATGTTGGCATTGCATACTAAATGCATTTAAAACTGTTTATCTGATTCTTACGCGAGGCGTATTTGTGAATCTCGATTGCAATTTACAAACCATCGAAGCGAAGCGAAGCGAAGCGAAGCGAAGCGAAGCGAGCGACAGCGATTGATGTCGGCGGTAACGCAAAACAAACAACATGTTGATACTCATTCACGGACATTGTTCGCCTAATGTTTCTTGAGAAT
Source organism: Lamellibrachia columna (assembly GCA_963662155.1). Lineage (NCBI taxonomy): Eukaryota > Metazoa > Annelida > Polychaeta > Sabellida > Siboglinidae > Lamellibrachia > Lamellibrachia columna. The sequence goes on from OY759271.1 coordinate 50,307,156, forward strand.
TGTCAAAGTAATTCTAAGTAGGTTTAAGCAGGCCCGAATTCGGGGTCCACGACCGACCGCGTTATATCCGAATCCGTGTAATAACGAGGCGTGACTGTATAAGTAAAAACCACGGGGAGGGGGTTATAGATGTCGGCGGTAACGCAAAACAAACAACATGTTGATACTCATTCACGGACATTGTTCGCCTAATGTTTCTTGAGAATTGTCAAAGTAATTCTAAGTAGGTTTAAGCAGGCCCGAATTCGGGGTCCACGACCGACCGCGTTATATCCGAATCCGCGTAATAACGAGGCGTGACTGTATAAGTAAAAACCACGGGGAGGGGGTTATAGACTGTGTTACCCCAGGTAGAGGACCGTCTTGCCCCAAGGATGGGGCAATATGGCTTTTGGGGATATTTACTATTTTTCAAATGCAACTTAGGTTGTTTATTTACTGAAAATAGTTTTCCAATGGGTAACGCACAGATCTGTCCACAATGTGAACACATTATATACAAGCTAAAGTTGTTTAATGGTGTGTTCCTTAGGAGGGCCGCGCTGCATACTTTCATGTTTGCATACGCAAAAGTGAATTAATTAAATATTAAAGGAAGTAAAAATACATATTTGGTATATTATTATGTTCATCACGTGGACATGTTATTTTGTATACCAATGTGGCAGGGGCGGGCCGCATTTTGCACAATATCGTTGTCAGTCCGCGGGCCGCATGAAATAGCTACGCGGGCCGCAGTTGGCCCGCGGGCCGCAGGTTGCCGACCCCTGGCCTAGACAATAGAATGTCCTCTGGTAGGGTGATAAGTTGATGGCTAATCATGGTTTCTGCAAATCTCTGTTTAAAGTAAACATTTGGGCCTGGCAGCCTGCAGCCAAGTCGACCTATGAGGCATTAGACCTATGCATCTATGATTTTTTTCATGCGTACATATTACCATTAATGGGGAGATGTAGAGAAAGGTAATATAGCTTCAGCTTGGGGTCTTTTTACTGTGCCAACTTAAATAAAAAACATGCCAGTTCTAATGATGCATAACAAATAGTGTATACATATTTAAATGCTAGTGTATAAAGGAGAAACCTAGTGATTTAATATAAAGCACTGCATTAATAACAACTTGGTTGGAGGGGGAAACCCCACACTAGCAAATCTTCAGCCACAACTTTTCGATCCTTTCAGAAAAAAATTATAATTTTTTTTAACAAGTATCTACAACTTTTAAAATGTGATCAAGTGCCCCATGAATAAAAATGTTTTGGCATGTAAATATATTATGAGCAAATATCTTTCCAACAAAGTTACAAAACACATTTCTTAATTTAATTTACATAAGCAATATGTGAGGTTAATTTAATTTAATTGGAAAACTTCTGAGTTAATTGTAATTGAATTAATTAACTTTTCAAGTTAATTACCCCATGCCTGGTGATCACCCCAAAGGTCAACCAATCATGGACCATTTATACCAACTGCCATTAATGGATGATCTCAAAACATTGATATACAAAACTACACAAAACCTCATACCCCCTCTGGCCTCACAATGTGAAACCTTGAATTATATTGACCTGTGCCTGTGGATACCAATGAAAATGTCGTCCTGCTTCATGCTGTGACTGCAACATAATCATGTTCAGACATCATAGCACAAAATTGCCCACATGCACTTGAAGTCTCCACCCTTACGAGCTGTGGTTGCAAAAAAAAATTTTTTTAAGTACATATGAATAAATATAAGTAAATATTTAGAACTAGTGGGGTTACCTGACGATGCCCGTGTGTATTACTTACCGCAATCACATGCATTACAATTAAATCGTATATGTACCAATGTTGTGCGAATGTTGTGTGAATTATCCAAAGTCAGCAGAACTCCACGGAATACAATAACTTGACACCTATCAAAAGCTCAACGCATTACAATTAAATCGTATATGTACCGATGTTGTGCAAACAAACAATAGCGCAAATACTAACACAGACGTTGTCAATACTTTTGGGAAGTGGTGTTGTTTTCTGGAATCACGTCATGTTTTTTGTGGCGCCCTTTACTATGCATAACACGGGGTACAGACAAACCGCAATAACATAGAAATTATTCAATATTGCTGCATACATCCAGTGACAAATGTGTAGGAGTCATTATCTTTACAACGACATAGAAAACACATTAGTTCCACTAATGTCACCGTTGCAACTTCTGATTGAAATTTTAACCCTCACCCCCAGAGAATTTCAAAAATCCAATCACCCCATGTCCGTTTGACGGGCTCACTAGATGACTGGGTGAAGTTTCGTCCCGATCAGCCCACAGAGGCGGCCGTTGTGAGGGGACAACAGACGGACACTTTGCTTTATAGATTAGATTCATGGGTCAGTTTCCCACCTGTTCCACTATTACCTGTTCCAATGTGTGTTTTACAAACATCATTAAATTTTTATGAACACAGAGACGACGAGGAAGGACGTTGCCCCGTTCTGTCAAGACCTCGTGGCTCTGCTGGCCCACGCCAAGAGGAAGGACCAACGACTGACCGGGCTGAAGCTACTGGACGCCTGGATGGGCAAGGGCAGTCCGGCCCTGCGACTAACCACCACCAGGGCACACAGGCTGGCGCGGGACGAGTGTGAGAGGGTGATTGTGGAGCTGCTATTGAGGGGCTGTCTCAAGGAGGACTTCCACTTCACCCCCTACACCACCATCAGCTACCTCATGCCAGGTTGGTATTTATTATTAACTGCCTCATCTGTAATTACTAATAGTTATTTTGTGTCTCATAGCTATGCCATGCCAGTGATGCCGTGTCTGCAGATTCCTTTAGCTACCTCCTGCAGTCTTGCCCGACTAGGTAACCGTAGCTACCTGTTGCCTGTTGTTGACTGGGAAGGTGAGGACAACGAACGTCTGAACTCACGATTTCATTTCATTAATTATAAAATATAAAATTATAAAATAAAAATTATAAAATAAAGCGTTTAAATGCAAAATGTTTATGTAATATTACACTTGTACTGACACACAAGTCACACCCACAATAATACATATGCACAGTGCTGATGCCATTGTAAACCATGTTTTATTGTTGTCGTCGCAGCACAAATAAATCTCACTATCATAAGGTTTACCAAAAACATAATCTCCACCAACTGGTAGCGTGTGGGGCATCTGCGCAGCTGTGTTCCAGATGGAATGATTCTAATTTTGTTTAGATGATACAGTGATACGAGGTAGACATTGTTATAAAATGCTCACATCTTTAAATTGTCACCACCTATCGCTAAGTTGTTTGTCGGGGCCAACATCAACAGCGATAACAGGTGTTTATTGGTTTCAAATGTTCACCAGGAAATTACTTAGTAATGGGATTACAAAATATAGAGTTGGCTTTATCGAGGTAATTACTTCATTGTAATTACTAAACTTATAATTAAAAAAACATTGTTTCCAGCAGACATATTAATTGAATTTTACAATGTTATCTTTCAGATCACGATTAATTTTAACTGTTTCCAAAAACTTTTTGCTTACAGGACCAAGTCATTCTTAACTGTATATGGCTTTTGCCAGAAATAACTGCAATTTCCTCGCTACATGCTGCATGCACCGTCACAATTGTGCTGCCTAGTTCAACAACCCCTAAGTCAATTTTTTTTAAATTTAGTTCTATTTGATCAACAGGTGTTGCTATCTATCTGTGCTGCCACATACTAATGTTAATGATTTCATGCACCCAAGTCCTGTTATCCTCGTTTTGCTGGGTGCCCTGAATGGCAAAATACACTGGGTGAACAACCTCTTAACCGACCCACCACGACATGCAACTATGGAACTATTTCTGAAGATGAAAGGAAAACCATGTTTACAGATTTTTGGGTACTACAAAATGTTCATCTATTTTTTTATATACGAAGCACGTTAACCGTGGAATATACTGTTCAAACTTTGAATGCGTTTTTCTCCCTTTTTACAAATATGGACTTAGGGGGTTGTTGAACTAGGCAGCACAATTGTCTGGACGAATGTGATTTATTTGCAGGACCCGCTGCGGCTCTGCTCGAGTCAAGCAGCTACAAGATTGAGATGGATTTTGCCTTGTCCAAAACGACAAAGCCAGCAATCTCTACATCAACCAAATCAGGCTCTGCCCCGGATAGCAATGTACACAAACTTGTGATCATTAATCGCAAAAACTCACAATTCACCACGAAGGTCGCACCAACCACGTCGCTTGTGGACGATGACAGAAATGCGAAGAATGAAAAAAAACATGGCTACAAGAGGAAGAGGAAAGCTATTGTCAGTCATAACAATGATAATGATTTAGACGATTTTGATTTTGGGGACCAGGATAGTCCATGCATATCAGCAAAGAAGTCCAGCTCATCAGCGATGGCGAACTTGGTTGTCATTGACGACAGCGACGATAGTGATGCATCAGGGGAACATGCAAGGACACGTGTAAATGTCCTTAAACCTGACCATATGGTGGACAGATCGCAGGAAACAACTGAGGTCATATCATGAACACAACAAGGACAGTAGTGTAAATGAGCATGACAGATATTATTTTTTACTTTCGCATTTCATTCAGATGACCTCGTGATTGCAGAATAAATTGTGAAAAATGCCTAACTATTCAAATTGCTACTTCCACCCAACGTTGACATCTCACCCATTAGGATCATGTTTACTTCTGTCGCAGTGCCAATTTGGCAAGTGTTTGTGTATACAACAGCCATGTTCAAGTGCTGGATAATGACACAGACAGAATGTCCAAGGGTGAACTAACTAGGTCTTGCTAAACTATACCATCTCAGGGAGGCAAAATTTATACCATATTTACTTCTGTTTTTGGAAAATTGTGAGTTTGATGGCTGTTCCAGAATGGGAAACAGTAAATTGTACAAAAGTTTATTGCATGCCATGCAATGGTTGCCCCATTGTGATATTAAAATCCTTACCCACACCCATCTTGCAGAACAGAAACATTCAAATATGTAAACATCATTCAAGTATCTAAGTTGTTAATTTCTTTCACTGTAAAATTCTTGTCTAGTTCATAAACTATTAATTGCAGTGTTTGGTGTCTTCTCTGCAGATATTTTAAAACAAGGTCTTGAGATGTCCCCAAGAAGCATATTACTATCTGCAAACCAATGTGGTTCCAGTGTTGTGTTGGGTGGTTTTTCTATCTGATTGTGTTCGAAACACTGAGTATTCCTGGCACAAAAGTTTCTATATAATTGCTATGGCTGGAAAGACCACACCATTATAATGAATGACCACATAAATAATAATTACAAATGGATAGAATCAAACATCATTTTGAAATCAAGGAAGACAATGGTTTATCATAACATCTAAAGGTTTAATTGTTATAAATGCAATAAGTATAATTATGAGACAGCAGTGTTTAATTAATCCTCTACATATGTGCATTGGTGCCAGGTGAGTTTAAGTTCATACATGTAGTTTCATAATTAAGGTGAACCATATAATATCAACCTGTTATGATAAGCCACAATATACCTAACCAATTGGCAGTCACCTTAACATAATTGGCCATTTCATTTTTAACATCACATGTTCCTTTATAACAACTTAATTTCACATATCGTCCAACCTAATAACTTTTAAAATGTATATAGTTTAACTGTGTGGTCAACTTGATGTAGGCTATGTCAACAGTTGCCTTACACTTTTCTAAAACAAAAATCATTTCATCCCTCCCCATGAGAATATAAACCAGTTAGTAAAAACAGACCATATTGGTGATGAACTTGTCTGGAAAGAAAGCATGTGGTCCATGCATGGCAAATTTAAATAGAATATACAAACATCTTGCTACAGCTGTACCCTATAAACCATCATCAGGGAGTAAAATAATAACAAATGCTTTGCAATAATGCAAATTAACAAATATGTTAACAAAGAGCAAAGTGCATATGCATTGTGATGTGTACTTGATTATAATTCATCTTCTGTATACAAAATTACTTAAAAGCTGTGAATAAATAATGGTACTTCATCACTAGAACAAAAGCCTTTCCAACACTCTAAATTAGCAAAAACGTTAACAAATAATAAAATGCACATGTATTGTGATATCTTAGCAAAATTGTTTAAAGCTCTTGATTGAAATAACGATCACCGGAGACATTCTATAATGGCACAATAAACAACATTCCCAAGTCTAACTGTTTGCATCAACAACCACCAGTCAATTTCATTGTGTTGCTCCATAAACTTGGCAATCACTACCGGGTACGACATATGGTTTCGCATGACATGTCACATGGTCTCATGTCCATTTCTTTTGTCACTGCTTCTTGGCAATGCTGCTGGCCAGCTTCTGGACGTCACCAAAGAGGTTACGATTGAGGATTTGAGAGACACATGTCAAACCTCCCAGCATTCCTCCTGCGAGACCAGCGGTTGCTACGTCCTGGCCTGTAAAGCAAAGCATTCGATTTACACTGTGCACCTACAATATTCATTTATCAGGACACGATAGACTCTGCCCCCACCATCTCAACTTCTCTTGGAAGCACCCAGCCATGCTGCAATTTCTGTGCAAAAATTTTTCATTCTTATAATTCCATCACTGCAATCACTGTCTATTGCCAGGTACTCATAACAGCCGAGTGAACTGAGGAGTGATTGAAATTGCCCAAGCTTCGAACTGCATCTAGTGGATTCAAATCAAGTGGCATGTTTATTTTAATTTATTCAGCCAATAACAATGAGCTAGAAGTCATATTTGTTTTTCTAATATATACATAGTTACATTGTAATATTAACACAGACACTAATAAGTTCCCCACCTGCCAGAAAGAGCCCAGGGATGCCAATATCTGGACGCAGATCAACAACTATGTCAGGGGAAGAGAACCTGGCGCGACAGTGGTCAATCCCATAGCCTTCTCCCTTGGGACTGGCCAAGTAATATTTCCCCGTCAGCGGACTGCCAATGTTGAAGTAGTCCACCTGAAATACAATATGAAACGACTTCTATTTTTCACAAGAACTCAAATGCCACATTAATGAGACTAATTACAAAAAACAGTTCCAACAGGAACACATATTTGTAGGCCTGTTTTGTGAACAAATGGTCAAGTTAAGGTGGGGTTATCTATTCTCAGGGTTGGATAGAGTGGCATATAATAATTTTAAAATACATTTTTTTATTTTTATAAATCTAATTATCACCATGCATGTCTTAGATAATTTAATTTGGGGTCAAATAAACATCTTGTATTAGAATTTATAAATTAAAAGCACATCTTTAATCTAGATCTGTAATAATCATAACTTGTATTATTTTATCTTTGATGGTTATGGTTATCATGAGATCGTACTTTAAATGAGTATTTATTTAACAAATAATAGTATGCACTTTATAAGAACTAAATTATTATATATTATGATTATTAAGTAGGCGCTATATAAATATCGTATTTTATTATTTATTAATCAGCTTGGACCAGGATAAGTATAACTATAATTAAGTACACTGCATTTGAAACATTAGAATCGGTGGGAGCGGGACAAGAGCAAGGAATAGGGGGAGTGGAGACAGGTGGGGGAGACGACAGTGAAATAGGACCAGTGACAGGAGAATGAAAACAAGAATTGAGGACCAGTATCGATGCCAGCCTCACCTGGACTTCAGGGATAATTAAAGAGAACAACTTTAGAATCGCATAAAGCATTCACAAATTTTGCAACACAGATGTGATATTCTACACACTTTATTTAATGTCTATGCCCACTAGCATCTGCTGGTTCTGTACAAGCGAGATTGTGAAAGACACCTACCCCAGGTCAGAGTTCAACACATACCTTGTCCTTGAGCTGGGGGTACAACGCCAGCACTTGGGACCACATCTGCTCCGCGAACTGTTTCTTCAGGTTCTCGTACTCCGCACCCCTCTTGTTCAGGGTTGAGTCCTCCCACTCGGAGAACCAGTCCCAGTTCCCAAACGACACAACTGTGCAGGCACACTTCCCTGGTACAGATTTACGGTCGGAATCAACATAGTTCATAATATATAACATGATTTTACAATAAAATCACACTTTCAACTTTAAATGTTTTATCAAACCTTATCTTAGTTCATTAAAAGGTAAACCACAAAACCAACATCTCACGTGACACTTTTACTACACAAACATAAAAAAAATATTTGACAAGATTGCCATCCAAGGCAAAGGCCCAGACGGCAAGTGGACAAGGAAGCCATTGGCTTATCGAGAGTCCAACATTTTTCATCTATCCGTAACCTGCTTTTCTGCGTCAGAGAAATGTGTCAACCTTGTTTTTAAACAAATTCACGCTGCTAGCAGTTAAACAATCTGTAGATAATTTGTTCCATTCATTTACTGTCCTCTGTGAGAACGAGTACTTCCTGATATCCAATCTACACTGATCCTTTACTAATGTTACTTCATGTCCTCTAGTTCTACTATCTTTCTTGAGTGAGAAAAAAATATTTCTATTAATATTTTCATACCCATTTAATATCTTAAAAACTTCAATTTGATCTCTTCTTCACATCCTTGTTTCTAGGGTTGTTAAACCACATTCTTTTAGGCATTCTTCATAACTAAGGTCTCTCAGTTCTGGAATCATTTCAGCTGCTCTCCTGTGTATTTAGTCAAACATATGTATATCCTTCTTACAATGTGGTATCCACGCTTGTATACACAGTATTCTAAATGAGGCCTAACTATTGATTTATATTTTTTTTTAGGTATAATTAGCTTTTTTCCTTGTATGTTGTATTTCTCCTAATCAACCCAAGAATTTGATTACCTTTTGAAGCTGCAATACTACACTGCTCTGGAACTTTCGTATCAGCATTTATTGTAACTCCTAAGTCCTTTTTTGTACAGTAGTACCTAGAACAGTATCTCCCATTTTAGTTTACACCCAAGTTCCCATGTCCTGTATGTAGGCATTTACATTTCCAAAAATTTAATAACATCTGCCATTTTTAAGACCATTTAACTAATTTGTCTAGATCGTTTTGTAAACATTGTTTATCACCATCATTGTTAACCTTTCTAAACACTTTTGTGTCATCTGCAAATTTCAGTACGTTGCTTGTTATATTATCATTCAAGTCATTGATATATATTAAGAATAATAAAGGTCATAATACTGATCCTTGTGGTATCCCACTCAAAATTGATTTCCAGTTTGAAAGCTCCCCATCAACTACAACATGCTGCCTTCAGTCAGCCAGCCATTGTTCTATCCAGTTGATTATGCCTCCCCCGATACTACGGGCTTCTAAATTAAGTAGTAATCTTTGATGTAGCACTTTGTCAAAAGTTTTCTGAAAATCTAAGTACATAATATCTACTGGTGATCCCTCACCTATCCACTTAGTGATTTCTTCAAAAAAACATAATATATTTGCTAAGCATGACCTTGCTTTTAGGAACCCATGGATTTAATAATTTATGCCTAAAAAGGAAGTGCACCAAATGGTCTTTAATTGACCTTTCTTAATAATATTCTGACTTATTTCTCGAACCCTTTTTAAATAATGGTATGATGTTTGCTTCTTTCCATTCAAAAGGAACCACTCCCTCTTTTAATGACAAATTGAACACTCTTGCAAGTGGCATACTAACTTGTTTTACTGTTTCCATTAGTAGTTCTGGAGGAATTCCATCCACTCAAGGTGATTTATTTTCCTTCATTGCCATTATTTTCTTAGCTACCATTTCTGGAGTTACAATTAACTGCCCTAAATTTTAGGTCTTCCGCCATTAAAACCCTTGTGATATGTTTCCAGCACTGTCTTTTAGAGGTGCTACCTTGTCTCGTACGTTTTATTTACTCCTGACATATGCATAATTTTTTTAAATTTTACTCTAGTTTCTAACAGCGTGCACGTTTATCAACAAAGTGACTTCGCTATTTGCTAGAAAAGAAAAGAAAAGATTGTAATAATAAATTTGTTATATATCACACTGTCCAAGTAATTGTTTTGAGCCACTACACAATGGTGTAACATGATATCATCATAAAATCATACACATTTAAACCTACTAACGTGCACTGTGCATACATCTGCAATTATTACGAGTAAAAATACAGTAAAATGTCTGGTCAATATAAATAGTAAAAATTAACAAACATAAGAAGCTATAAAATAACAATAAATTGTAACAGCATTGCAGAAACGCTTTCCCTGCACCACAAGCTAATGATATTGCGAGTCCTACCTGGGAAACGCTCCTCCCGACTTGGGTCCTTGGCCGTCGGGAAGGAGACGAACATGACAGGAATGGCCGATGACACAGCCTCGCTCACTGGCTGTGTTAGTAGTTTCTCAAAGATCTTATCAATGTTGTTGCTGGGCAGAAGACAGGCCAATGATGAGACATAGGGCAAATACAGTTATTAAATAAATACACATGCAAATATTCATATTTATTCAAACACAAATGCACTTGAAATGGTTAAACACAACTACTTCAAAAGTATTTCAAATACTTCTGATATCTGTAGGTGTTCCTAAACTGTATTAAACATTTATGCAATAACCAAGTCCGATGTAGTTGAGAATTCAAATGGGCCAAATAAATGACGTTTTTTTAATTCCAAAGTGTACTGCTTATCACGCAGCCACTTTAGGAAGAACATTAATAGGAATGTGACCTCCTCAAAGCAAACCAAACAGGAACTGAACACATGTACAGCCCTGTCCGGCAAGTTTCTCAGAGCCCACAAGCATGACGATAACATATATACATCAAGAAGTCGTCATGAACATATAATGCAAAGAATACAGACATTCCACTGTATTAAACATGTTTAAATATTTGGAACTGTGCATATTATGGAATGGAGGGCTCAGTGCCTGCCATTCTGGCAGCATACAGTTAATTTAATTGATTTGCTTAGCACAAAGTAATTAACTTAATACCAGAAGGGAATTAGTTGTCAGTTAAAGCAAAACAAGTCATGGTTTGGGGCTATGCACCTAGAAGAGATAATAAAAGCTACTGGCCCCCAAAAAGTTACTGTCCTGAAATGTTTTTATTGATAAAAAAAGCTCACTTTTTTTGTAATACATCGCATTACAAGTTGAAGGATGTGAGTTTGGCTGTTATTTATTTTGGCGTTGGTGATTTATTTTCATGCCTTCAGTCAATATTCCGAATGGCAGACAACGTTGCTGCAGGAATCGTTTGAGAATCATATGACATATGCCCTCTGTCGAAGCTGCAGGTGCAGCAGGTCGCGTTTTGAGAACGACAGGTGATGCGTATCGAGTTACAGCTAGTTATACTCGAAAATATGAACCGGACCTGACACTGTATATAACTATGACTGTTACAATTGGGTTTATTTCTTTCGAATATAATTTTTTGGACTGAAGTACAAAATTACGATAAACTTAGCTATCTGCGCCCTAGCGTGTCCTGGAATGTATGTTAGATGCTGTCATGACACCTAATGGACAGTCCATGAACTAGTCATTTTTGAAATCGGTACATCGAAGGCGTATCATGACAGCGATATACCGATATTATACTGTTAACACGGCAAAACCCTGATCAAATATAGGCGTCCGCAATTCACAAAAAGTCAACACGTTGTCGCTAGTAGCGACGTCATGCGGACTTTTTTGTGAGGCTCGCACATATCAAAACAAGATGACAACTATACAAAGTGACAACACAAAATCAGATGAGAAAACGAAACGATGACTTGTGACTAATGGGATAAAAACAATCTGAAACTATGTAAAATAAATGTAAAATATGGAAACTTGTGGCCCAAACTGGTCCAACAGTCCCAAAAAAGGCGCTGGGCCAGCGGGTCAGCGGTAATGTCGAGGCCTGTAAAATCAAGAATATCACGCCAATGGTTTACTCAGAATGTGTTCTAAAAGTTGGAGATTCCGGTCATCCGGTCATCCGGCCAGAAAGAAGACTAGTTTAGTAAACAAAGGCCAAAATATGTTACATAAGTTGAGTTTGGATACAAACAGCATGGCCATAGCCTATTGGCAAGAATAGGAATACGTGTACACGAATATATTTTCATTTGGCGAGAAAATATTGCCAGAATACCACACTCGTGACATAGTGTTATCTAACAGTATGGCGCAGCCCATGAAATTAAGGTGTTGTGTTCAACAAGATTTTCCTAGTAAACCACTTGCGTGATATTCTAAATTGTAGCTACAAATGGTTATGTTTTAGTAACTCTTATAGGTGCATATGCTGAAAACCATGACGTTTGTTTCGCTTTAAGGTAGCTGGGGTGGCTATTATATGCTTGTCTTGAATTGAGTAGTTTCAGTAGAAGTTTTTAAGTTAAATTAATTTCTTCACATATTGTAGTTGAAATACTATATAATCTTCCAGAGATTAATAAAATCTTTAGTTTTTAATTTTTTTGGTTATGTTCTAAGATTTTTTTATACTTTTTTGTAAATGTGAAAAAATAGCCACAAAATGAGAAAATCCCCCAAAGAAATAAATGACATACATACATATATATATATATATGACACCGTCACTGATAACTTTACGGAACATTTTTGGTTAACATAAACGAATTATGTGTGCTACACCATCATGAATAAGTTAACAAAAAGTTTAATGACCGCGTAAAGTGGCAGTGCATTTTTGACACAAACCCTTCATCAATCGTAATTCTAATTCGTGTAATGTTGCCTAAACGTAAGATGCATTCATACGCCAAATTGCAGTGTTGTAAGTGTTGCAGTTTTTCTGAAATAGTAAATTAAGCATCATTTCCTAGTTGTTAGTGATAACAGAAATGTCCATAGAAACACGTATCATGCTTGAAATGTGACGTTTTTCACTGGCATTTTACATACAGTTGACAAAACATAATGGCCATTGCTAATATTGACATGTCCCCTTAATTTGCCACCACAATAGCCCTTGAATCTGGATTTATAACATGTTATTGTCTACGATGTCAGATTATCCGTGGGGTCACCAGGTCACATTCTGGAATGGAACTCCATTTCGACGTCATCCAATGGTGCGGCAGTCACTAGCTAAATAGGATTCAGAGCTGGCATGTGGATGAAAGGTCATCAGTCGGACAGGCAGAATGCCGCTCCTAGATGGCCCTATATCACCAGTGGTCACTGTCTACTGTAACCCTTGATGGATATCCCAGACAATATTTGTATTTTAAATTACCAACTTACGCCACTGACCTAAACCAATGCAATTGGATTTTTTTATTAAACTAAATAAAAGTTCAATTACCCATCTGTATGGATGGATTCACAAGGGTAATAACAATATTACCCCTGGTTCACAAGAATGGTCCAATGGTAATTCAATAATAGGATGACAAACTGACAGCACTTCAACATTTTCAAAACAATTCTTTGCTTATGGTAAAACTGCAAATACTTTACCACACACAACCATGGATGAAATATCCAACTTTTAAGCCAATTTATCAGAACATTGCACAAGAGAAATTAACTCACTCTGTGTAGGCCCAGATGTTCTGTGCCTTGATCCCAAGTTCCTCCGGAGTGCCTTTCAGACCCACAAACAGTTGCATGAAGCTGATGCCACTCTGAATTTCTGAGCCCAGGTATTTGTAAATACCTAAAAACACCCACACATAATCAAAAATGAAGTATTCACATATTGAGCATTATGTTTTAGGTTTGAATTTATAGAATCTACCGTGGAAAATCTGAAACAGATTTATTTCAAAAATAGAATTAACAAAACATACAATTAATGGCATATAGACATAAATAATTATATAGGTTATGTAATTTTATAATTTAGAATAGCAGGTTGACAGAAAGTAAAATTACAGTCTAGATTAACACAGTGTTGCATATAATAGAGACGGTCAAACGATTGAATGTTGAAGGTCAGAAGACATATTGTCAAATGAAAGATGGCATAATATAGAATGACAAAAAAGTCTGCAATGTTCTGATACGATACTGTGCACAGGTAAATACTGTGACTACATATACATCTAAACTGATATGTTGCAGGGAGCCATTATAGGCTATCTACGACAGGGCGAGTACACATTAAGTCAATTGACTATGTGGACAACATGATAGGTGGCTAAATCAGCTGGTTCCATTAAACGACTATTTTCACAAAATAAGAATTCCTGATTTGGTGCACTGCAGGCACTACAGAGTTCCTGACACTGCGGGCACTACAGAGCACCTGGAATTATTGGTTGCTAGTCTTTCAATGATATTGAAGGTCACACAGTGAGAGAAACTTGTTGGTCATCTTTTGTTCAGTATTCAAGGGCGGAGAAATTTCTCAGGAGACTAAACATGACTAAAACTTTTGACAATTTCAAACAGTTAATCTGATAAACAACTCAAGAGGTAACACATACTTGACTTGACGGCCACTTCTTTTGGCAGGAGGGTTTGGAGAGTGTTCAAGACTCCAGCGTCCGAGATTATCAGAGGGGCAAAGAGGTTCACATCCTCACCCTTGTCCACATGGACACCTGTGTCAGGTAAAATGTTCAAGAATAAATTACTATGACAACGTGCAGCAGAAAGGCAACCAAATTATTCAGACGAAACACCAAATAGTAACTACATTTGAAAGACAACCAGTGAACTATCCTTATAAATATATATAAATATAGTGGAGAGGTTTCAACAGTCATCAGATGAACCTAGCATCAAACATGTTGACAGACAATTTGTTTTAAATAAATTTGTGGTTATGTATTTGACCCGAACAATCTTAATCATTGCACATTTTCAATGTTTGGATTGCAATTATTCAAAACGAACAGAAAATAAATACAGCACGAAATGTTTCTGTTTTTTACAATGCTACTAAAACATGTTTGTTCTCCTCACCAATAGCACGACCGCTGTCGTCCGTGAGTATCTTTGATACTTTGGCCCGCACCAGGACACGCCCACCCGACTTCTCAATGACAGGAATCATGTGGAAGGCGATCTCGCTGGACCCTCCACGGGGGTAGTAGGCGCCATAGGTGTAGTGATTGGTCAGAAGGGCGTGCATCATGAAGCTGCTCTTTGATGGACTTGTACCTGCAATGTCCACATGATGCTAGTAAGATATAAAATAGGTTAAACATAACAAAGCATAATGCACAATATAGTAGAACATGAACCAGAGAATACGTCACAATAGAGCACTTCCGATTGAGACGAGCAGAAAAACAAAATGACCTACTTTAACAGCACCTTTCTGGAAAGACCAGCTAAAACTGCTTAAGCAGTTTAATTATATTTGTCTTTCCAAAATATCATTGTGCTACATTAAACAATAAATGGATAGGTATACAGACACATTTCTTATAACCTTGTGTCTTCTAGTTCTAGAAGACATGATGCCACACAGTGTCTTAAGAACCAGCTATTTAAGTAAGTCAAAGGAAAATGTACAGTTAATTTATTTTCATAATGCTATAGCAATATTGCAGACTGAACTAAACAAACATTTAGCAAATGTTTGTTGTATGACTGATCCATTAGGCATTGCAGAAAAGATGTCTATAGTCCCATCATACATATTTCTTCCACAGTTTTAAACTTATTTGAATTAGAATGTTGACAAAGTGCAGTACACCTGCATCTTACCATAGTCACCCAGGTTGAAGGCGAGAGCAGCCTGCAGGTCTCGGTTGTCTGTCACCTCATCCAACACGTCTTGTAGGCTCAGTGTCGCATACTTGAAGTACGTTGTTATCAGGTTGATCACACCAGTGCTGATGACAAATCTCGCCAGTGGCTTTGGGACAAGTTTCAAGACGAACAGAGTGGCGGAGTTGGCACTGACAGCCTGCAGGGGTGAAACAGAACCATTAGTGAAGACACAACCAACAGTAAAAAGACAACAAATAGTGAAAACACAACCTTTAGCAAAAACACAACAGCTAGCTAAAACACAACAGCTAGCGAAAACACAACCATCCGTGAAAACAATCATTAGGTAGTGAAAACAACCATTCGTGAAAACAACCATTAGTGAAAACAAAACAATTAGTGAAGTTTATGGTGCACATTTAGTTGCACTTTTTGTGTAGGAAAATTATGTGCTGAGGGAACCTGGGGCAATTTTGCACTCCAGCTCCTTATTTTTTGCAATAATTTGTTTAGTATTATTCTCAACTGTATATCCATTTATTTGTTTCATGATATATTTAATTTAATTTACTACATAAAAGACCAATATAGATATAATAGTTATCTTGTATTTCAGGCTCAAAGTCAAAACTTATGTAATTGGGACAAAGGGTATTCTTGTCGTAAGTACGCAATATTGTGTACTCATTATATTTTAAGTATAAACTTCAATGTATACTTACTGTTGAACATCATAGAACATGCCTATAGCATTTAATTTTCTGCGGCTGGTATATGGCTATAGAGAATTACCCCAAGTTGTCATTAATTCCTCTTCTTCTTAATCAGTGTTGGATTGCGATCTGTTAGTGTTGCACGTGCAAACAGCGTATAAATGTCACTGATGGCATCCACCAAATGTGCAAATTCTAACTATATCTTGTTTTTTCCCATAAACATAATTCAGGTACAAAATTACCCCAGGTAGGCTTGGGTTAGGATTTTCCACAAAAACATCACTAAAATGTCATTATGTTGTCTGTTAATGTTTCAAATTTCTCTGTGACAACTCCAAAATTATGAGTTCAGCACGCTTTCCAAAAAACCTACGAATACACGATCTACTGGCCGTGGTGACATGCTCCCTGCTCTAATATCCTATGCTTTTATGTGGACATGAAGTGGCTCTCTGCGCGTTTTGGCCAGATTGGAAATTAAGGGGAGATTATGGCAGCTAGAATTGTTTTTTGAAAAATTACTCAAAATGTGTTTCCTCCGTATTCCAATAGCTTTGTATGTTTACTATCAGTAAAGTTCACTTCTCTCAACTATGGCCACTGTGGCATGACAGTGTTAACAAGATGTGCATACAGTGGCGTAATGCATTGCATAAGGTATGGAAGCTACCATATGGTTCCCACAGAGATTTAGTACCATTAATTGCTGAATGTGCACCTTTAGATGTGGCTTTGGTCTTTAGGTTTATAAAGGTTTACAGAACAGTAGCCTTGTCAGATAACATGGTTGTTAATTATATTGCAAATACAATGACATTTGCTACGGGTCAGAATGTAAGACACATTATGTCCAAATATAACATGACCCACCATGAACTGTTGTATATGCCTATGAGTGCTATTAAGCATAAATGTAAAGAAATGTGGAATATCAATGTCAATGCTACATACTATGACAATGCAAACATGATTTATGAATTGATTGAAATGAGATTGTAACAATGACGCTGTCTTAAATAAGGAAGAATGTAATGGTGTGATTTCATATCTCAGCACAATATAATTTGTTTTCTAGGTGCTATTTCTAACTTACAATTTGTTTAATATGTACACGTTTGTGGATCTTGAGTCCGAATAAAGATGATAATAATAATAATGACAATGATATACCTCTAAATTATTTTTATTCATGGATAAAGCTTGTACCTACCATGTAATCAAAATGCTGTTGTTCAATCTTTGATAGCCATTTACAAATAATTACATTTTGGCAACGAGAAAGTACAACACTCTAGAATTTAAAATGATACGGTCATCTTGTTTGGATGCTTGTGTTCACCTGCATATTCTCCAAAAATGTACTAAATTTTTTTGGCTTTGTGCAATATCTTGGGGGTAGTGAATAAAAATGTGTCGACAAACGTTACATTTTGAATATCATAACTTTGAAAATTCAGAAGAAAAATATTCATAATGCTGACATTTTTTTTAGAGGAGTTAACTAAGCCAATGTTGACTGTGAAAGTATTATGATAAAATATCCATTACTTTTTAAGTGTCGTAACTTTTTAGAGAGGCAATAATTCCTTCATACGATAAACATTTTGTTTGTTGCCATGGAAATGGGGGTCTTGCATGAAAATGTTCAATAAATTTTTACTCAGAAAAACTCACTGTATATTTTGGGCATAAAAAATTGCACTAGCTATGCCAAAAAAATCCTATCCAGCTGCCATGTCACCCCTCAACGTGTAACCAGGCTTCATTCACACACGCCACATCAATATTTGTCCTTTTCGATCTGAATAAAGTTTATATTGAAGAAAAATTATGATTCCGTCCGTGATGCGCACGTATCACAACTAATGAAGATTCACACGCCATTACAATGTAAACGCAACTTTTCGTCTTGCTGTTAGTTTTTGATAAAAATGTAAAAAAGTTTATATCAGAATGCCTAGTGCATAGCACCAATCGATTCAGCATGATATTTTCTATAATATCAATGTAGGTTCATGAAGACGACATTCGATTTGTGCTGGCTATGACCCTTGAAACATATTAGCGAGTTAATGTGATTCCCTCCCCGAGTCTCGACACTTCGTCACACGTGGCATTACAAAAGGCGTTTGATGTGTATTGTAATATGCTTTGTGTTATGTTAACAAACTATTAATTAAATTAATAGTTAATAATAGTGATATAAACAAGCGTTGCTGCTTGATCAGACCGACTAGAAACAGTTGCGATTTTGAATACTTTCAACTTGCCTCTAGTACTAGTACATAGTTGCTTGTTCATGTGCAAAATATTTCTGTGATAACTAAAAAATTACGAGTTTAGTAGGCTTTCAAAAAAACCCATGAATACACAATCAACTCACAATGGTGACATACTGCCGGCTTTGCTGCTACGCGGGCTCGAAGCACCTCACTGAACTTTTGGTCAGCTCGCAAATTCACTCGTAGACCATGCTTTATTCATAGACATCGCACTAAGTCAATCTTTGTCTTATCCATTCAGAAGTTTATATCTTTTCTCTGGAAGTATCATTGACGTCCCTTTACTATTTCATGTACTTATTGTATGTGTTGTTGTCCTTGGACATGTACGAAATTGTGAGATTTTAGCAATAAATAAAAAAGTTTTATTTGGTACAAAAAAGCTGTGTTAATAAAATGTTTGTCCGAACAAAGGTAACCAACAAGATATACAAAATTACGCACACATGAGGGTTAAGCAAATTTGCTGTTGGTTTAAATGTTTCTTCCATTTAGTGGTGTTATTATGTCTGGTCCCAGGCATCCATATTAAAGAATCTGTATTAGTGTACATTCACTGTGGAAGCAACTTAAGGAGCATTTTGGGGTGCAAAGTATCTTATAATTTGTTTTCGTTCCAAATGGATGTCATTGTAAATACATTATAATTAAATACGGTTGGCATTAATGACCATGTGTTGACCAGCAGTCACAAAGGCATCACCTTGAGTGTCAGATAAATTGGCTAATCATTAACTTAAAAATACATTGCAGTAAATTCAATACCCACCTTCAACTTTGCTATGTATTTATCCAAAGCTGCTTCTTCATTGGGAAAGTTCTTCAACAATCCCTGTTTCCATGTCTCCCGACTTCCCCCGACGAATGGGTACAACTTTTGTTTCCCAGGTTCCCCGAGAGCTAGCTGGAAGAATGATAAACATTTAACTGATAGAAAATAAACATTCCAAACAGTTAATTAATAGAAAATAAACATTCTAAATGGTTAGAAACAGAACTCATGAAGCGATCAATATGTATGTGTAACATTTACCTGGTAGCAATGGTAGCTTGTAGCAGCAAGTGGTATTCATAGTTAGAAAAACAGATATGCTGGGATCTTCACAAAAGTACTACTTAGGAATTTAAAGCCACATATGTATATAATTTATTATGTTATATATATAGACTTTCTTTGACTGCAATGGCTACAAATCTAACACATGTAATTAGGAATACATAGTATTGCATACAATATCGAGTTCTTGGTCCAGAGGAGCCCATTCCACCTGTCCTTCGGTCAGCTGGCTGAAGAGACAGCCAAGCATGCGGGTGCTAGTCATGTCTCCAATGTAGTGAATGCCTGCAACAAAACTACTTTCAATCACAAAAGTTCAATATTCCTTTCTGAAGTCACCAAACTGGCTCCATGGAGTTTTTTAAACGTTCTTATATAGCGCTGTATATAGTCTTTGGGACTGTTCAAAACGCTTTACACTTCACTCCCTGGCAAACCTGTTCATTCCAACAGTAATTTGACTTTCTGGAAGCATACAGCCACGCTACAATTACCGCGCGAAGACTAATCATTCACATATCCACCCCCAGGTACTCGTGATTTATACAGCTGAGTGAACTGGAATAACCATGTAATGGCACAACAGGTTATTCACGTAACAAAAACATAAAAACATATCCAAAAGCCAAAGGAAAAATATCCATCTAAACTTCTAAAGTATATTATAAATCATCAGCCAAGACCTCACCTGGGTCAAACTCATACCCCTTCTCCTCGAAGGAATGGCAACACCCCCCTGCCTGGTCATGTTGTTCCAACACCAGCACCTTCTTCCCAATCTTGGAGAGCACTGCTGCTGCTGTCAACCCTCCAATTCCACTCCCAATAACAATTGCGTCCAGATCATTTGGCACGATTTTTCTGGAAAATCCTGTTCCACAAATAAACACAATATATTAGTTATCACATTAGTGCATGTTAACTATTTTCTATTTTAGATTCAATAAGCAGATGTCACCTGTCAAGGTATCACATACAGAACTATGCAAAATGTCAAAAGGTGGTCTGGTTTATTACTTAGTCTTAGGCTTAGAATCATTGCCATTGGGAGTGATTTTTTGTCTCACCTAATTATTCTGTTTGCATGTGTCTCTCGACAATGGTCAAATGCATGTGAACATTGTGATTTGAGATGATTCACGAATCATGGAGCAGAGTAGTTTGTTAGTTTTACGTGTTAGTACTTCGTGGAGGCCAGAGGCAGAGCAGTTTCTGTTTGCTTCATTTTCGCTTTGCCTTTGGCCTTTGCCTTGGCTTTGCGCGTCTCGAGACTTTGAGATAAGTATTAAAAAAATTGTTATTTTAAGTATAATATTATATGTGTTTATAGTTATATTTTCGTCGAAATTATTCGATATTATTGCCTTGGTCATAATTATTCCATATGTTAAGGCTGCTGTAACATCGAACTTGCCCTGTTTTAGAACTTTATTTCTGGCCGCCTTATCCGTGATGAGCGGTCCCGACGCACGGCTAACATCCTTCCTGAACGGGTTGGGGCCCGATTTCGGTACCATACGCCACACCAGAACGATGACGACGCCGACCAATGCCGCAGATCCTACAATATATGGATGCTCGACACCAAATGTCTGAAGTGTAGCCATTTTCTCGAACATCTGATTGACAACTAATTCATACTGCTCACGTGTCGCGGCACGAACCGTTCCTAGAGGTCGCCATTCTTTGTAAGTTATGATAATATTCACCACCAGATGGCACCATCGAATTATTGGTAGACGCACTGACTCTTTTCGTTGCAGTATGCAGAGTGTATTGAATTGTATTGAATTTATTCAACATAATCAATGTACATTTTCGATAAATCGTAAACATACACAGTTATAAGCCTAATTACCACTAAAGTGAAAGAAAATATAATTAAAGAACGACAATCAGAAAATGTTGAAGGGAAATGCAAGAAGTTGTAAACTTATAAATTGCATTCCCCAAAAGTATACAATTGCCCTGGTTCCATACTTATAAGAAAAATTACTTAATTAAGCTAAGTCTTAACTACCCAAAAAGGTATGGTATTTAATACGAAAATAAAATAATATACATATATAACATGTAACCATGACACTAATGCAATTAATTCATATTTCATATCTATGCAAGATTAAGGCTTTGAATCGAATTGCACAACTTAATATCAGCAGGCAGGTCATTCCACATCTTTGGTCCTTTTACACTAATACAATCAGCTTTTTTAGTAGTCTTACTAAATCTTATTTTGAAATTGCAATTTTTCATACGGATGTTGTGATAGTGACCAGCATTAACTTTCTGGAAGTACAACATAATATTAGCTGGTAGTAGATTATTATTATAATACCTTGTACATAAACACCATGCTATTGAAATCCACCATGTCATGTACTGCTAAAGTTTTCAGCTGGTAAAACATCGGTCTTGTATGAGACCTATAGTCTGCCTTTAGACATATACGAACAGCTCTTTTCTGAATAATATGCAAAGGTCGTATTCGAGTCTTATAGGTGTTGCCCCAAATTTCACAACAATAATTTAAGTATGGCAATATGAGAGTACAGTATAAAGAGTACAATGCAGAACTAGTCAATAAGTGTTTAACCCTATACATTACAGATACATTCTTCGAAATAATTTTTTTTATGAGGTTGATATGTTCACTCCAATTCAAGTGGCAGTTAATGTGTACACCAAACATTTTTTTAACATACACTCTATTAATGTACATACCATTTATACTGGCCAAGTGATTGTTTTCACACTTTTTGTTACCGAATACCATAAAATTGGTTTTGGCAATATTTAAAGACAGCTTATTAACTTGAAACCATATGCATAATTTGTCCATTTCGTTTGATACTGTTTTACACACTTCTGTCAAATCCTTTCCAGAGTAAAATAAATTAGTATCATCCGCAAATACAATCGATTTAATTAACAATGACACATTACACATATCGTTAATGTATATGATACTTTTAATTGTGAGGGAAATTAAACTTTGATTATATTGACATAACTGTCAAACTGAAAAGTTAAATCAGACAACTAATTTGTTTATTGTAGCGTCTCTATAATGACGCTGATTGGCTGCGGGAACGCCTACACAAAATGGAGTGGTGACAGTAACGCCAGAACTAGAGTATACCGAGCTGCGTCACTCTACGAATTAACATGGAGGAGCCATTTCTCAATAGTTCGCAGTCCTTTTTTAGACAGGATGCGTGAAGATGCGTGTCAAATGGAGACGGATGCAAACAAGTGTACAACCCTTTTTTGATTTTTTTAAAATATTTATTATTTGCAAAGTTTTTTAGTGCCATAAAAAGGGGCATTTTTTGCACTTGGAATACAGTCCATTTTTGTAGGCTGTACTGCCACTGAATGCAAGGGCAAATGGCATAATGCGTACTAATGAAGATATTGAGGTGGAATAAAAAGGTTTAAGACCTAATAATGTGTGAACTCGACATGACCTTGCAATGACCATTGACCCATTTAAGTTAAAAATGCCCTAATTAAGTAATCATGTATGACGTGAGATCAGTAAGTTGAGGGAGGAGTGTATATACACATTAACCTTAGTACCCATTATTGACCTTACGTGTGTTAATGATCTATTTATTTTTAATTAAGTATGGATTGTGGTGCTATCATGTCAATAGAGGCTGTAATTGTTGACCATAACACTAACCTTACAGTGACCTGATTATTTGACCTCCAGTGACATATTTACATTGATAAATTGCCTATTTTAGCCACAAATAATTATGCATGACAGTGGTGTTTACAAATGTACTGGGCAAATGGTGTACACAATTAACTTTACTACAATGTGATCTTTTGGAGACTGGATTATGTATAATTAAAGATGCCTTCTCAATAAATTTTTTTGCTTGTCCTTTTTCAAGTTCATTTTGCAAAAATGCAAGCCTACCTAGTATTCACTACGACTCCATAATTAAATTACTTAGTAAAAATCGAAATGCTGAAAACTCACAATTTTCACCTTTGGTAAAATTTCATAACTTTATCATGTAATCGGCGAGAGGATGGAAGTCATGCCCATGATCGGCATTGACTCACACAGAGTTTACCATTTTGGATATCCACTATTTTGAGCCCTACCAGATTTATTATTATTAAACATTTATAACATGCCATGTATCCGGGTGAAACACCTGCTCAAAGGCTCTAGAGTTAGTTGTACATATATAAGTAAAACACATTAAAATGAGCTAAAACAGATAAAAGGAATAAATGAAATGACAAAAATAAATAAGGTGCTTAAATTAGTTAAAGAAATAGGTAGAATAAGTTAGTTTATAAAACATCAGCAAATACATAAATCAAATGTATAGCTAAAATGTCACTGGAATATCACTGCTGCAAAGGGCAAAGTTGCCTGCCGGAACAAATGAGTCTACATTCCTGTCATGAGGCAGAATCAGCACAGCCACCAAGAATGAACAACTAAAGTCAATTTTTTCGATGATTTCAACAAAAATACGCACTTTTTAATTAAACCGATTGCAGATATTACAATTCACACACTACATATTAGAACATAAACAAACCAGATACATGATGGGCAAAATATGTAGAATCTGTAGTGTTTACTGTATAATTATAAAGAACACCAATATATTCTTGCATATGGAAGTTTGTTTGAAAAAAACACAATTTATTACACATTATGAGAGCTTTGTAATTTCCTGCATGCATAATGAAACAATATTTATAGTCCAATGTCAAAACTGGTTTACAGTACACTGCAGGCCCAGTACATCAATATTCATATTTCACTGTGTTATGAAATAATATCCTGTACTTCAACATGAAGTAATGTTTATTTATTGTTCACTGTAGGCTGATATGAAGACATGGAAAAAGACAATACCCAAAGTTGGCATACACAGGTGTATAAGGAAGACCATAATAATAGTACAATGTAGCAATATTCACAGTTCACTGTTTCATATATCCAATCCATGTCAATGTTCACAGGACATTATAGGCTCATTGCACCAAAGTGCATAAGTCTATATGACATTGTCAGCTAAGTACAAGGTATACACATATTCACAGTTCACTGTTTCCTAAATCCATGCATGTGTAATGTGTGGATTTCACAGCCTGATATACAATATTTGGCTGATCTAGACATGCCAAAATTTCCAGTGAAGCTGTCATGCAAAGTTCATTCTGGATGTCGATTCTCTTGGCTGGAGTAACTGTTGCAGTTTTCATGGAAGTCACTGGCCCTACAATAACAGGAACGTAACATAGGAAAAGGAATGTAAAATAATTAAATTAGTAGTTATTATCGTATGCATTATTTACTACAAGGTATGGTTATAGGAAGTTACTCGAACTTGTCTAGTTCTAGTACCCATTGTTACAGTATGTAACATATGAATATCAATATTGATGGATATCAATATTGTTCATTGGCACAGGTCAAAGTGTGATAAATTTACAAATGTGTACAATCAGCCCAAACGAGATGTGACTGATTGAAACTTATAGGTATTGCAGACAGTAGACAACCAAAACATGTTTATAATATAATTTAATCAAACAAAATGCATACTGTACACATGCACAAATTGGCCACCATTAATAATTGTTATTTCTTATTTAATTAGGCATGTTGATCAATATTATTATTCATGTGTATTGTTTTACATCAGAACATCATAATTTATCATATTTTATGTGTGTACAACATAACAAGTGCCCAATGTGTTAAGTTGGTGGCATACAGGAATTAAATTATTAAAAACAGATCTTGTTATCAAGTAATACTTGCCATAATTATTATTGTTATGCTTTTTTTCATAATTGTCTATGTAGCATTGCACAGGGAGGAAGGTGTATACCATCCACTCATTACCACCATTTCCTCCCTAACACATCTAATGTAAATGGATCAACCAATCAAGTAAGTTAAAATCAGACTTTTACAGGGGTTATGATTTGTGAATGATTTTCATTAAAAATCAAGTTCTCAGTGCAACTTCGCATCAATGTTAATAAGCATCACAAATGATACACATGTGCACAAACACAATGCCAAGTTTGCAATGTGTCTATACGTATCTGCTTTTAATTGTAAGTTGTGGAACTAAAGTTCTCTATCATGACAGTAATATCCCATTTAGTAGTTGGTAATGTAATTGTAAAAAAATATAAATTAAAATAATGTAAACTTAGTTATTAATGTATGAAAAACAATGAGGAATTGCATAGTCAGTGTTTTTGTTAATACATTGTGGTTCAAAGAAATGGTAGTATGATACTGCTGATATAATTATGAAAGTTTCAATTACCATTCGGTAATGCAGCGAGCCTCATCAACTACAATTGTATGTAGTCTCTGCTGAAAAAGCTCATCTGACATGATGGCCCTCCACTGTCCTGCAAACAATGGTTTGGGATTCGGTAGCATAACTGGAAAGTCCCCCTGTTTCACCCTTTCCCTTGTCTCTGAAAAATAAAATTGTTCATATTCAGAAGATGCTATTAAAATAATATATCAGTATCTAGGCTGCTGACTGAAGTATAATGTCAATAGGCAGACAAAAACTATTGACACAGTAGTTGCTTTTGTCACCGGGCAAGTACAAATTCACTGTGCAGCTGTCATGCATATGCAGTTCATGCATGTTTATAATACCATGTTACCATGGCCAAGGGTGCATACAATTACACAAAATCAAATCAATTACGTTTCATTTTAATTACACTAGTCCTGTTTCAATTACATATGCGTTATATGGATCTCCCCACAGAAAGGCACATGTATGCAAAAATGGCACACACCAAAGAATGACAAAAAAAGCACATTTGAGCCTGGCATAATTAAAATTAATCTAACTTTTATTTCTACACTTCAGGAACAAATGTAAATCTGAACTGAAACAAATAAGAAAAAAACAAATTAAATTAGAATTGAAGTTGCAAAGTGAGGTGCATTCAGCAGATGAGATTCATTTTTCAAAAACTGACAGTTAAGTTTCTGCAAATTGAATGCCCCTGAAGCCATAAAGAAGTGCTCATCTTTTCTCTGGTCAGCAAAAACGTGTACTAGTTGCAATTTCAGGCCATTGTCCATTTGCACAAAACACACAAAACTTTGTTGAACCCTTGCTGCTCTTATACAAAGTGACAGCATACAAAAAGGGAAAAGATGCCTATGTGCAGACAAGCATACATAATTATATGTATATAGTGCTAGCTAGAGTATTTACAATGATACACACAAAAGTGGGGGAATAAACCCCCTGGCT
This sequence comes from Lamellibrachia columna, assembly GCA_963662155.1. NCBI lineage: Eukaryota > Metazoa > Annelida > Polychaeta > Sabellida > Siboglinidae > Lamellibrachia > Lamellibrachia columna. Next base: position 50,334,139 of record OY759271.1, read on the forward strand.
CCACCTGTGTGCAGGTGGTGGCCCAACCCCCACTAAAGGGTATAGCAACATTGTATATTTCAGGTGCGCTCATTCTCTGATGCACGATCTTGATTCCCTGCTAGACGGTGACTGATCATGAATTAGAATACAACGACTCTACCGATTGTGAGAGGTTGGTGGTATACATACTATTAATATTACTCTATTCATGATGTTTCTTTAAATTATATATTTAAGCAATTGAATATTGATTTACCACACACACACTGTGGTTTTACAACCAGGATACAGTGAGGGTGATGTAAATCAAAGTGTCTGTTTTTCTGTCTGTCTGTCTGTTTTTTGCAAGGTGACCCAGGGGGCCCTTCTGGTGGACATGGAGGGGTCGGATGTGGAACCATCCCCAAAGGGCCCAATTTCTAAAAGGCTGTAGCAAAAGTTGCAACCGTGGAAATATTTAGTTTTGTCACCAGGTTTGTCATAATGTAGTGTAACATACTTGTCCACCTTAAGGTCACCAGTGGTTGTGAAAGTGTTGCTGCTGTGTTGAGTTATTGTGTTGTATATTGCTGTGTGTGCTGTGTAGAATTAGTGAAGGCTAGGTCAGTGTTGTGGTCCACTGACCACACCCTTGGCTGGGCAAGTGATGCAATAATTGTCTTCGTACACTTTGAGGTAGCATGTAGAAGTACAACATGAAGTGTGGTCAATGCAAGCAAACAGGCAGGGATAAGGCAATGCAAGTAGGCACCTGTAAAATCTGCCAAGAGTGTGTTGATGCAGCAGTGTCTGTAAATGTGGAAGAAAGTACATACAGTGTAAATATGCAAAAGAAACTTAGGGTAAATGAGTTATTGGCATATGTTAACATGTGTAGACATCAGTCATCAAAGCTGAAAATTCAAATGGCCTGTATGAAATTTTATGCAGATCAAGATGTACTTGATGCTAAACAGGTGCTGTATGATGAGTACAGTCATGGGCTGGGTGATCCCCAGAACAGACAGGTATCAAACAATAGAAGCAAGGCAGAGAAATCGGTAGAAGATATCTATGTTGCATTCCAAAAATTAGATGAAATGAAAGTTGAACCGTGTTTTATCTGCCGTTGACATTAAGAGATTACCTAACTTTACCCCAGAGGATGTGGACCTGACATCAGTCTTAGACAGGTTGGTAAGATTAGAAAACAAAATGAACAGTGTTGAGGGCAACGTCTCCCTCTGCAGAGCAAAGCACACGGACACTAGACAAAAAGTAGATGATGTACTTAATGAGGTACAGAAACATGGCATATTACTGCAGAAACAAGAAAGGCAGACAAAATATGCAGATGCTGTCCAGTTGAACAGAGATAATAATAATCTAACTGTCAGAGCCAGTCTACCTGTGGCATGTCCTGTCCAACATGCCCCAGAGGCAGTATGGTCTCCTAGAAATACTAATCGGGCTACCGGTACAACAAATGCAATGACCACTCAGAAAGTGGCATACCCCGTACAACAGGCCCCGCCTAAACCTAAGTCCTGTGATGGGAACAATGGACAGAAATGGACAGTGGTAGAAAAGAAAAAGAGAAACATGGTGTTTGGCACTGGTTGTGGCAGTGATCGTGTACAGGAGGCACCACCTCCTAGTAGAGATCTAGTGATAGAAAGGGTGTCAAAGGTAACAAGAGACTGATCTCAAAGATCACATTAAATCTAAAGGTGTGTGCGTTCGCTCATTGTCTCTTATGTCACACTTTGATGCCAAGCATCAGACATTTAAATTAGAAATATCTAAAGATGATCTCACGAAGGTTTATAATCCTGACTTTTGGCCATGTGGCATCAACATTAGAAGATATTTCCCTCCCAAGGGAGGTGACAAACGAACTGGCAGTACACTGAACAATGGTGAAGCTGGTGTGAATTCAATTCAAAATGAAACATAAACATGACGGACAATAAAAAGAAACTCAAGTTTGGCTCTTACAACTGTAAGCATTTTGGTATTGACAAGTATGTTATTATGCAAACCTTGCTGGTGGTGTGTGATTTTTCGTTGATACAAGAACATTGTATGTATAAGACACAATTTATACAAAGATTGAACTCATTTAGTCCAAACAGTGAATGCGTTGTATCCAGCTCAATGGATGAGAGTGTGCCATTAATAGGCAGACCCTATGGGGGCTGTTCAATCATTTGGTCATCCAATATTAGCTGTAAAGTGGATACAATAGAGTGTATATCTAAGAGGCTGTGTGCTGTGAAAGTGACAGTAGATGGTATCGAGTTTGTATTGTTTAACATGTATATGCCGTGTGACAAGGGTTATGCAAATCACTATTTGTTTGAATATATAGACATTCTTAATGAAGTGAGTGATATTTGTAACAAAACTGCATCACAATATTTTGTATTGGGTGGCGAGTTTAACACAGACTTAACAAGGGATACTCCCCGGACAAGAGCTCTCCAGTCATTTGTTAATAATGAGCAAATGTTTTTATGTATTGATGCCGAAAGTTCTAATATACCATATACATACTGCTCAAAGAGCAATGGCTGAAAGTCAACAATAGACCACTTTATGGTAACACTGAACAATCAATTAGCAAATATGAATCAGTGTTTATGAACAGTGATTTTTCTGATCATGTTCCAATATGTCTTGAAATGCAAATAGATGTGTCATATCATGAATCATTTGAACGTAAATGTAAAACGAATGTAGCTTGGCATAAATGTACGGAGGTCCACATTGAGAATTACAAACGTGAGCTTGATAAGTTGATATCATGTGTTGATTTTAATCATGATGCTGTTAGTTGTGTTGATTACCAATGTAAAATGCACACAGGTTTTTTCTCTGATTTGTATAATACTGTCATAAATAGTTGCATCGTTGCCTCAGATATGTGTTTGCCAAAGACGGGTGCCAAGAAAGGGAGCAGCAAGGTGATGCCTGGTTGGAACGAACATGTACAAGCTCAACACAATACTTCCTTGTTCTGGCATGATATTTGGGTGCAATGTGGTAGGCCACATAATGGTGAAGTAGCCGATATCATGAGGCGTACTCGATCCAGGTATCACTATGCTGTGAGATATGTAATAAAGGAAGAAACAAGGATAAAAAGCAATAGAATGGCTGAAGCTATTAATGAAGGTAATGATCGTAACTTATGGAAAGAGGTGCATAGTTTTAAAAAATCTTGTCATTTTCTGCCTAATGTTATTGATGGTCATATAGGGTCAGAAGATATTGCTGATTTATTTTCCTCAAAGTTTGAACAATTGTACAATTCTGTTGGATTTGATGAAGATCACATGCACTTATTAAAAAGTAGAGTTGACAATCTTGTTAGTAATATGTGTATGCATGAACATTATGATAATGATGGTCACAACTGCCATCAGCAGCAGGGTATTGACATTGAGGATCTCAAGAAATAGTATTGACATTGAGGATCTCAAGAAATAGTATTGACATTGAGGATCTCAAGAAATAGTATTGACATTGAGGATCTCAAGAAATAGTATTGACATTGAGGATCTCAAGAAATAGTATTGACATTGAGGATCTCAAGAAATGTGTAAATTGCATGAAACATGGTAAAAAAGAAGAAAATGTCATATTTTCTAACCATATTATACATGGTACCGAAAAACTGTTTAAAGCATTAACCTTACTCTACAATGGCATGCTAATTCATGGTGTATCCCCAAGTGATTTACTGATAGGTACTAAGGTGCCACTTCAGAAAGATAAAAGAAAGGCGCACCATAGCTCTGATAACTATAGAGCGTTGACCTTAGGCAGCATCATTGGTAAACTTTATGATGCCATTATTATCAAACAACAAACTGGAGTTTTTGACACGTCAGATTTACAATTTGTGTTTAAAGATGGCTTATCTACAACAATGTGTACTTTTATGGTAAAAGAAACTATTTCATATTATGTAAATAATGGTAGTACTGTACATGTTTTATTACTTGATGCTTCTAAAGCATTAAATAGAGTAAATTATTGTATGTTGTTTCAAAAATTAATTGAAAAGGGTATGTGCCCATTAGTTGTAAGACTTTTACTTCACATGTTTACACACCAAAAACTACAAGTTAGATGGAATGACATAATATCAAACCAATTCAGTGTGAAGAATGGGGTTCTCCAAGGAGGTATTATGTCTCCACTTCTATTTGGAGTATACATGGATGGGCTGTTGGAAGAATTAAAAGACCTTGGTATATTGGGCAATATTTCTGTGGAGCTGCAGGATATGCAGATGACATTATATCACTATGTCCTACTAGTTTTGGGTTGCGAAAAATTATTGAGGTGTGTGAGAAATATGCCAAACTACATGATGTGTTGTTTAATGGGTCAAAAAGCAAATTATTGGTGTACAACAAGAAGGATGCTGATCCGCATTGTGAAATCAATGGTACAGATGTTTCTACATGTGAGAAAACTATACATCTCGGAAATGTACTTAGTACAACCGATAAGTATGAAATGGTGTTTGATGGTATCAAGACATTTAACTGTAATGTAAATAGATTTATGTCTGAGTTTGGTTCATTTCAAACTGTTGTCAAAAACAAATTGTTTCATCAGTATTTTTGTGCATTGTACAGATCTCAACTATGGCCACCGTGGCATGGACAGTGTTAACAAGATTTGCATGCAGTGGCGTAATGCATTGCGTAAGGTATGGAAGCTACCATATGGTTCCCACAGAGATTTAGTACCATTAATTGCTGAATGTGTACCTTTAGATGTGGCTTTGGTCTTTAGGTTTATGAAGTTTTACAGAACAGTAGCCTTGTCAGATAACGTGGTTGTTAATTATATTGCAAATACAATGACATTTGCTTATAGGTCAACTACGGGTCAGAATGTAAGACACATTATGTCCAAATATAACATGACCCACCATGAACTGTTGTATATGCCTATGAGTGCTATTAAGTATAAATGTAAAGAAATGTGGAATAGCAATGTCAATGCTACATACTATGACAATGCAAACATGATTTGTGAATTGCTTGAAATGAAAGATTGTAACAATGACGCTGTCTTAAATAAGGAAGAATGTAATGCTGTGATTTCATATCTCAGCACAATATAATTTGTTTTCTAGCTGCTATTTCTAACTTACAATTTGTTTAATATGTACATGTTTGTGGATCTTGAGTCCGAATAAAGATGATAATAATAATAAAGATATTGATTATGTCTACACATTTGCTGCTGCTTTTCAAGTTATTAAAGTTTGTTTATGTTTATGGATAGAAAAAAAATCTATACATAGCATAATAAACAAACACCAGCTACATTATAGTAACATTGTATCTCTATCCACAGATTTGTTTCCTGAAAAAGACTTGCTATGTTATAGTAACATTGTAGCTGACCATTGCTTCAATTAGAAAAGACCACTGACCTATATAAAAATGTTAATCAGTGGAAAATATCTAGACTATGGCTGTCTTTTCTCCCTGAGCATAACTCAGCTAGTATGTATTGTTTTAAAATAATTTCAAATTAAGCTAAATTTGAACCTTTAGGTACACCACATAAAATTCTTCTAAGTTGAACAGACATTTTTTAGCACAACCGTCTGCCTTATAGAAAGGAGAGTATGTTGGATATAATCCAAGGAATATTGTTTGGGGAGAGAGGAATAATTGTCCATGGGATTACTATGCAGGGAATGAGTATTGTGTATGTGGTATTGACAATGGTGTTTTTGATCTCTGGTTTAACGGGAACACAAATTCTTCACTGACATTTTTTATTGATGACCACTGATGCTTGTGAAACTCTGTTTCCATATACAGCCCTGTATGGATATTTGTAAGTGGTGTGTGTTGAAAAAATTGCAGCAAGACCATCAGCCCATGACAGTGACTCACTCTGTTTGCTTCAGTGAACAGGTGACCCTGCCATAGTAACATGGTGTGTGTATGCTTGTTGTAAGTTCTCAACTTTTGAATAGCAATGCTCTGTTGTGGACATTCTAATATTGAGGAGTTTTCTGTATTTATTTCAAGTTTTGATTTGCCTAGATGTATATTCACATACATAAATACATTACAGGCACGCACAATATTATAATTTATATAATATAGTTTGTGTCAGCGTACATGTATTTCATTTTAGTTTTTAATATAGCCTACAACAGGCCTAATGGTTGTGGTTCTTATAACCATGAAAGCCATGTACGGACAGGTGTATATTGCAGGTGCGCTCATTCTCTGATGCATGATCTTGATTCCCTGCTAGACGGTGACTAACCATGAATTAGAATACGACTCTACCAATTGTGAGAGGTTAGTGGTATACATACTATTAATATTACTGTATTCATGATGTTTCTTGAAATTATATATTTATGCAATTGAATACTTTGAGGGCGGCTTTCTGAAATGCTTCTGCCGTTGGTGCCGTGACTGCTTCCTGGGTGAGGAAATTCCACATTGGGATAGAGCGAACATAGAATGAGTGCTGGTAGATGATGTAGGAGGCTAGTAGTGTTCAGAGTTTATACTTATGGTGGCATCTAGTGCGAGCATCTGCTGTGACAATGATGGTAGGCAAACCGATGCGAACTTGTCATTTCACCATGGCATAGTATTTTGACCTGGGTCAGTATACTATGCCATGGTGATATGACCCCCCAGGCTAATCTTAATTTTGAAATACTACAATATTTTAGTTTTAAAGTTCCATGTTGTAACAGGTCACTCCTAACAATTGCAGATGAAAAGTAATACATCCTCCACATCCACCAACATGATTTGATTTTGTTGTTGATGTTTTTTGGACTTAAATTTTTAGGATTAAGCATTTTCCAAAGAATCATCATTAACAATTTAGTCACATGACGTCTTAATTAACATTTTATATTTAACAATTAATATTTCAGAGTAGAGTATACATATCAAGAACAGGTTATTAAAAAAAAATTTGGGAATTTAATCAAGTATCTGTAGTAGTATATCTTTGTTTATGACAGTGACATTTGTAGTAGATGGGGAGGTTTCAAACTGGAAATCAGTTTTGAGTGGTGTACCACAAGGTATTAGGAGCTTTAGGACCTTTGTTATTCTTAATATAATTGGATGATAATATAACAAGCAACGTACTGAAATTTGTGGATAACACAAAAGTGTTTAGAAGGGTTAACAATGATTGTGATAAACAACATTTACAAAACGATCTAGACAAATTAGTTAAATGGTCTGAAAAATGTCAGATGTTATTCAATTTTATGAAATGTAAATGCTTACACACAGGACATGGGAACTTGTATGTAAAATTAAACGATAAAATGGGAGATACATACATACTTACTTACATACACACTTATGTATGCATACATACGTACATACATACATACATACATGCATACATACATACATGCATACATACATACATGCATACATACATAAAGACATACACACAAAAACACATACACACATACATACATACATACATACACACATACACACATACCAACATACATACATGCACACATACATTCATACCCACATACATATATGCATACATACACACATATATACATACACACATACATACATACAAACAAACATACATACATACATACACAAACATACATACTTACATATGTACATATATGCATGCATGCATACATACACACATTCATACACACATTCATACACACATACATACACACATACATACATTCATACATGCACACACATACATACATGCATACATACATACATACATACATACATACACACATACACACATGCATACATACATACATACATGCATACATACATACTTACACACATGCATACACACACATACAAACATACATATATAACCACATATACATACATACATATATATATACATACATGCATACATACATATATACATACATACATATATACATACATATAAAACATACCTACATACATACATACACACATACATACATACATGCATGCATGCATGCATACATACACACACACATGCATACATGTATGTATGTATGTATGTATGTATGTATGTTTTATACACTCATACACAAACATATATACATACTTACTTACATACATACATGCATATATAGATACATACATTACACACATAAACACATACATATATACATACAAACATATATACATAAAGACAGAAATACACACATACATATATATATATATATATATATATACATACATACACACATACATTGCATGCATGCATACATACACACATACATACACACATGCATACATACATACATACACACATACACAAACATATATACATACTTATATACATACATACATACACATACGTACATACATACACA